>JAUCMU010000027.1:1839608-1855644 GCA_032275025.1 Enteromius treurensis | reverse complement strand
AGTTGATTGAAGCAAATGTGTGCAAATGTAGGGCCCCATTCCTATATTTGCCTGAGGCCCCAAATTCACTAAATCCGTCCCTGCAACTGAGGACCCTTCTTGTCGAAAAGCAACTAAAAAGGGGTACCTTGATAGTCAAAAAGCGACACAAAAGGGTCTTGACCAAGCGTCAAAATGGGACGATTTGGGAGTGAGAACGTGTTGGAATATAATTTGAATGTACTACAACTGCCATGTTGTCACTGCAATAGTAAAGTATCCATCAGATGCATGTTGTGAATACTAATTGCCACACATACTGTTTTTTGCCTGCTATATAGTAGTAGCAAATTCACATGCACGGAAAGAGTTATTCCAAGATGGCCGACCAAGGTGGTCTAATTACTGTACAAAAAACTTTTGTAGCATCTACTTTTACTGTCATCTTTTACATACCATTTATTTCTTGAATTGTTTTCATGCTGGTGCTATCAACTGTGTAAATTAAATGTAAAGTGTTTCGTTTAAGTTAAAATGCTTTCTCAGAAGACAGCTGCTATAAAGAGAGAAAGATATTTCTGATTATGAACAGAACATGGAAAGATATTTATGCAAAATCCATTAGCCTCAAACCATCATAAAAGCCATCTCATCATGAATTGAGACAGCACTATGTGTGTGTGGGCTGAGGGGTATGATGGAGGATGGCAGGGCAGCATTCAGGGCGATCGGTGGGAATGACACTGTGTGTGTTTGCATGTCTCCGGGCAGCAGACGTTGACTGTGATGAGCATGCGTTTGGACAGCAGACACACGGCTCTCTTAAACACACTACAATTACAGAGAGCTGGAAGCACAGCCTAACGTCATGTTATTTATGTGTGTGTACAGCCTATGTTTCTGTTGTGCATTACAATGAAAGGTGGATATAATAATAGAAATACTCGTCGTGGAGTGTGTGTGTGTGTGTGTCTCACACATGCTGAGGTGAGCAGCAGATATCTCTCATTAGTCGGCCTCTATTGTTAGTGTTATCTGAGGCTGACTGATCTAGTGTGTCTAAGGGTATTGTCTTTTTACCCTCTCATCTACTTGTGTAAGGCCCCCTGGGTCTCTTTCACACACACACACACACACACAAACGCACACACAGACACATATTTCAGCCTTTTTCACTCACATAAAGAAAAGCAGCTGAAATCTCTTAGCGTGTTATTTAGCAAATGCTATGAAGTCAAGGGTAAAGGAAAGAATTGTGTTTGAATAATCATTTTCTCCAGGTGCCGCTACACCAAGAGTTACACATTCATCTTCACCTTTAAAGAGTCCTGTATAAATTCTGCATGAAAACAAGTCATCATCTTTCATTTTTAGCTTTAGAAAGCATTTTTTATAAGAGCCTAAAGCAAGACCAAAAACATTTGGAATAAAGATGCAGTCACATTTACCGTTATTGTCCTTTCAATTGGAATGAATGGGATCAAGAAATTATAAGATTTCTTCACACAGATTCCAAAATGATAATATGAATTTGCGTAGTAGGCAACTTTTTCACTCTCATGTGCAAATCACAACCACTCTGATTTATGTAGCAACTGAAAGAATAATTACTGTTTTCAAACAGGTTTCCTGAATAGAATATATATAAAAAGTCCAGCCTACATTTTTAAACTACTGTAGATAAATGAGAAAACTGACTATAGAAGTAGACGATTTATGTTGTTGTTTTTATCAGCTCTTGGCACATTTGTAACTTTGTGTTTCTGCAATGGGTTCTCCAGGCACCCAGTGAATATGAAGCCAACCCTGAGCTGCTAATATACAGAATCACCCACCTCACCCGGGGTCAGCAGTATTTGATATGGGCAGCCGCTGTCACCACTGCAGGTCGGGGCAATATCAGCGAGAAGGTGACTGTGGAGCCTGCTGGGAAAGGTGAGCCCACCTGTAGTTTAATGGGAAAATAATTGTTATTAATAGCCATGCTGGTGTGCTATATCTCAAGTTATATCTGTACCTAAACATATGCACTAAAGTCAGTACTTGATCTCAAAATGCACACGTTGACAGTTTTCACACAGAAATTGATGTTTGAGGTTTCCTGTCAGTAATTTAGATTTATTTAAATAGCAATCATGTAGACGTTGTGCAATTACCTGATAAGGCAGATGACCTGAGTGAGAACTGGGTGTTACAGGTCATTCTCTGTCAGTGATGCTCTCTTCTCTTCCTTTTCTTTGATTTTTTCCTGATGGATAAACGTAAAGCCTGTCATTTATTATGTGGAGAGGAGTAAAAGCATCTAAATGAGAAAGAGATGGCAGACAATGACCTGGCCAATATGCCAGACAATGAAGGGGGCAGTCCAATCAATATTTCTTGAGTCAGAAAACCAGTGAGAGAATCTATAAATATGTGTGTGTGTGTGTGTGTGTGTGTGTGTGTGTGTGTGTGTGTGTGTGTGTGTGTGTGTGTGTTATTTAACAAGTAATTTGCAGTTAGTTTAAAGAGCAAGAGTCTCTTGATAGTCGATTTTTCAGGTATGTATGTATGGTTTCCAATGTGGTAAAAAAATAAATAAATAAATAATTGGAATACTCTAAATGTTCACATAAAACATGTAGATATTAAATTGTAGAAAATATTATTTTAATGAGGAGGCTGATACAGAAAATTATATTTAAAAATATAATGTGCAGTGCAGTGGAATGGAATGGGAAAAACTGCAAAGTTGAAAGATACAACTTGAGTATCATGTTTTTTAGAATGTAGAGACGTGTGAGACATGTCTGCTACTGCCCCAGCAGGCAAGTAATACTTCTATATAACGTCAAGTAGGCATTGGATATGACGTCAGATAGCCCGTTGCATTTTTGTTTGAAAATCGGATTGGCATCAGTATTTGATTTCGCATTTTTGGTTACACGACCTGAAAACAGGAAAATAAAAACGACAGCTGACATTGGTATTGGACATCAATTTAACATCCACATCAGATGCTGAATTTACATGGAATTGTGGTCACACGATGTCATGATTTTAACCAAATATTAACGTCTTATGATGTTATGTGCCTGCTGGGTGTGCTTCGGGTGTTCTGAGTTTGAGTCCCGGCTCGTGGACCTTCCCGATCCCGCCTCCCTCCTATCTTGCTTCCTGTTTCGCAAAAATACAAAAAAACTAAATTAGTCTAAATCAGTCATATATATTAATACATGTATCTTTATTTGTTCTACACAGCTCCTGCTAAAATCCTGTCTTTTGGAGGAACGGTGACCACTCCGTGGATGAAGGAAGTTCGGCTGCCGTGCAGCTCGGTGGGAGAACCAACACCAACCATCAAATGGACCAAAGACAGGTCTAGGATCAGCTTTTAATCACTTACTGTTGTTGTTTTTTGTAGCTGATATTATATTCATTTATAATTTTGAGCAGAAGTCGAGGATTCATCTGGAAAACATTGTTAAAACTTAGTAATTACCAATCATACATTGTGATATATCCTTTTTTATTGGTCCGTTGGATCAGATTGCTTTCTTACTACAACCAATCTGCTCCAGAGTTTGATTTCAACTGAGCCGAACAACCTCATTCAGGTGATCTCAGACCAATTGTTTTAGCATGGATCTGATTGTGATTGCCTTGAAGTAGAAACGCACCAGGTTCTGAAACAACCGTCCAGGTGTAAAAGCACCCTTACAAACCCAAATACCTTTTTTAAGGATTCTAACTCTTCCCAGACATTTACCTCTAATTTATTCAAAGATGAGAAGGTCAATATGACTGTGATTTTCATCCTTATAGCGAGGACACCGCTATCCCAGTTACTCAAGATGGTCAACGGAATATTCTTTCAAACGGTACCCTGGTGCTGCGCTCTGTGAAAGCTGAGGATTCTGGGTACTACACGTGCACGGCCACCAACACACTGGGGTTTGACACAATCATCGTAAACCTGCTGGTACAAGGTAAGCAAGTGCAAACCCTCTTGTACGATGGAAAGGTTTTAGGGTGATTTTAGGGTGCTGTCACACTGAATTTGGCTCAGTTTTGGGAAAAAAAAGGTCTATCGTCAATGGCGGTGCATAAAGCTCATAAGTAAAGTTATAATTCAAGTGACCAATTTAAAGCTGTGGCAAAATCTTTCGCTCTCAAGCTAAATTCTCTATTTCACAGATTCCTATTGATGACTTATTGGTTTCAGAAACAACTACTGTAGAAGTGAACACACCCATAGGGTTGGGATAGAGAATACTGTATATAGATGTCTATATAAAGAAAACCAAAAAATGTAATATTGACTGGTGTTTGAAAGTTAAAAGTAATTTAGTCAAATTCACATCGATCTCTGTGTGTCCTATGTTATAGTGCCTCCAGATCAACCACGTTTGACAGTTTCCACCACATCCACTTCTTCAATCACTCTGGCTTGGATCCCTGGAGACAATGGAGGAAGTTCCATCAGAGGTACAAGCACCTGTTCTGTTTCTTTCTGGTCCCCTCAGAATTGTTATATAGCATAAAGTAAAAGTCTATACATTTTGCAGACGCTTCTTTTTTTCTGTCGATCTGTCTTTCTTTCAGTGATTAATCTGTCGATGTGTAAGTGTCACATGTTACTGTCAAACTGTTTGCAACTCACAGTAAATTAGGTAAAAAAGTGAGATGTCTATGGTGCTTGTGTTTGGAAAGGTGGGAGGAAAATAAGCAGAATACAAGACTGTCAGTGGGTAAATCCTTCTGATGTGTGCACCCTTTATTTTGCCATCTGCCATAGCCAAAATGAGACACCAAATCCGGGCCGCTCCTAATGATGGGCGACGCCATATTGTGCATCTATTTGCATAACTGTGCAGTCAGCATTTCTCTCTCTGTCTGGGTAACTAATGGAGGTTTACAGCAATCTGATCAGCACTTCATCTGAGATCGTTTCTCTAAGATTTGTCTGTAAGGTCAATGCGCCATCTGGTGGTAGTGTTAGGAAGGGTTCTGAGTTTGGCTTGCAATGCCAACATGATGAGTTTGATCCCCAAAAATTGCATGAACTGATAATGCAAAATAATATAATAATGCCATTAATAAAATATTGATTGTGTGTGTGCTTTTTCAGGTTTTGTGCTGCAGTATTCAGTAGACAACACTGAGGAGTGGAAGGATGTCTTCATTAGCTCCAGTGAACGCTCTTTCAAGTTGGACAATCTGCGTTGTGGTACCTGGTACAAAGTCAAACTTGCAGCAAAAAACAGTGTGGGAGCCGGTCGTATCAGCGAGATCATTGAGGCCAAGACTCACGGCAGAGGTGAGGAGCTGCAGCTGGTTTTATTCCCTGAAGTTCATGTTTAATCCAGGTTCTTGCACCAAAAATGAGGAACAACCATTTAGTTCCTCAAGACAACTTTCCTCCATTTCACTAACCATTATAATTAAATAGCCTCAATTAGCTACTGTAGCTTTGAGAAATATATTATCTAAGTTCATAGTGGAAGATCTATTATTATTCATAAATACACCATTATAATAACTTCTAAACAACTTAATGTGTCCATACTGAATAATGTCTTTAAACATATATATTTGTACAGTAGTACATTTAAGAAAAGATAAATCTAAACCAACTGGGTGTTGTATGTGAAATTTAGACATGTGAAAGTAGATATTTATAGATTATATGGATATTAACCTATTGCATTATCAATAGGGTGTTAACTCAACACATTATCAATCAGCCATATTGGTGTCACTGAATGTAAACAATGTCACTGAACTGAATGGAAATTGCAAATTTTGCTGATTTTGCTGCTGAAAATTGTCAGTTATGCTGTAGTAATCAGCTGGACTAGGAAAAGCAAAGAAGGCATTGTGGTTAGCCAAACTCAACTAGGATTTCTAGGGCATGAATTTTGACAACATCACTTCTTGTCACGTACAGTAGGAGAGATATTAGGCTAATACTGCTCGAAAAGATATTTTCCACTCATTAACTTTAGTGAAAAATATCATGCCCTTTATTACTTGCTAGGCCCTTCTCTATATGATTAAGCAACTTCCACATGTTTTTTTTTTTTTTTTTTTTCATGGTCTAGACAATATAAATTAGCAGGACAATGTCTTCAGTAGTATCTGTGCAATCCATGCTGTTGTTCACACACGTGTATTTCCAAAGTGGCTGCACATCCTAAACTGTGACGCATGTGCAAGCGCTCTATACATCATTTGTTAATACACCGTAAAATGTTTTCTTGTTTTGCAGAGCCACAGTTTAATAAGGACCAGCCGCTCTTCACTCACATCAACTCCACCCATGCCCGCCTCAACCTCCAGGGCTGGACAAGCGGTGGCTGCCCCATCACTGCTGTCCTCCTAGAGTTTCGGCCCAAAGGCACCTGGGCCTGGCAGAGTGTGCGCACCAATGCCTCGGCTGACATCTTCCTCGCCGAGTTGCGTGAGGCCACTTGGTATGAGCTAAAGATGAAGGCGTGCAACAGCGCAGGGTGTGGAAACCAGAGCTCCCAGTTTGCCACACTGGATTATGACGGTAGTAAGTTTACAAGCAAGCGAGAGTTTACTTTCCCAGTAATTCTGCCACCGTTAGTCAAGTCACTCAATTTTCATTCGATAATTGTTCGGATGTAGAAATATATTTCCTGCAGGGCCAGGGCATGTAATAGAGGACAACACAAAAGAACATGTACAATTAGAAGCTAAATCAATGAATTAAGCTGTTTTTAGGCCTGAACTTTAGAGATAAGAGGCCTTGACGTGAGCTTTATCTCGATCTCTGTACTTATCTCTATTTCCTTTCCTCTACAGGCACTATTCCGCCTATTAAGTCAGCACGAGGGGAAGGGGATGATGTTAAAAAGCTTTTCTCTATCGGCTGCCCTGTCATCCTTGTCACGTTGGGCATGGCCCTACTCTTCATTATCCGCAAGAAACGCAAAGAAAAGAGACTCAAGAGACTTAGAGGTGAGAGACATTGTATATAGAGAAAGAGAAAGTTGTTTGAATAGAACATGACAAGTAGAGTTTAATATTTTCATAGTTTTATTTTCATATTATTTTGAGAATCATCAGAATAAAATTACTTTCATTTTTATCTGTAGATGCTAAGAGCTTGGCTGAAATGCTTATCAGGTAAGGATATATTTAGAACTTTAAACTCCAGAATGAAAACTCACATGTTAAACTCAAAATTAATTCCTGTCATAATTTGTGTTTAAGAAAGTGGCAGTGGCAATACATTCTTTCCCCTCTGTGTGTGTGTGTGTGTGTGTGTGTGTGTCTGTCTGTGGTTGTTTTGTACCTGGAGCAGTAAGAACAATCGAAGTTTTGACACTCCTGTGAAAGGCCCGCCCCAGGGACCCCGACTGCACATAGATATCCCCCGTGTTCAACTGCTCATCGAAGACAAAGAGGGAATCAAACAGATAGGTCAATGTTTGCACACCGTATATGTAAATGTATGAGGTGGATTCTGATTTAAAATTTTTCCTCAAGGCATGTGTGTTTCTCTTTTGTGTGCGATAGGTGAAGACAAGGCCACCATCCCTGTGACAGACACTGAGTTCAGCCAATCAGTGAACCCTCAAAGCTTCTGTACAGGCGTGTCTGTACATCACCCCGCCCTCATTCAGAACACAGGCCCTTTGATTGACATGTCAGACATCAGACCTGGCACCAGTATGTCACAGCTCACCCACTTATTCCCTACCAGATGGAAGATTGTATAATTAGTAATGTTTCAACACTCTCTGATTTTACCTTTCTCAGATCCAGTATCGAGGAAGAGCGTGAAGTCTGCGCACAGCACGAGGAACCGCTATTCCAGCCAGTGGACTCTGACTAAATGCCAGGCGTCCACACCTGCCCGCACTCTGACCTCAGACTGGCGGACAGTGGGGTCCCAGCATGGAATTACGGTCACAGAGAGTGATAGCTATAGTGCCAGCCTGTCTCAGGACACAGGTCCACACACTTATACACTTTTCAGACTATTTATGGTCTCAATAACTAGATTTATTCTGGCCAAAACTCTATACTCTATAGGTAGAGTGTTAACATTCATTTTGTCCTTTCCTGTGCTCAGACAAGGGACGAAACAGTATGGTGTCCACAGAGAGTGCATCTTCAACGTACGAGGAGCTGGCCCGAGCGTACGAACACGCTAAGCTGGAGGAGCACCTGCAGCATGCCAAGTTCGAGATCACTGAGTGCTTCATCTCTGACAGCTCCTCTGATCAGATGACCACAGGCACTAATGATAACGCAGACAGCATGACCTCTATGAGCACACCATCCGAACCGGGCATTTGTCGCTTCACTGCCTCTCCTCCCAAACCGCAGGATTACGACCGCGGGAAAAATGTGGCAGTGCCCATTCCCCACCGCGCCAACAAGAGTGAGTTGACAATGCTTTTTGTTTGTGTTCAAATTTTAGTGTTGACGCTCTGAGGTTCAGCTTGTGTAATTTCCAGAACTTCCCCCACTGACCATGAAACCAGTCATAAGGGTAAAATTATCAAATTTCCATTAATGCATGCGAGACAATATTGGGTAGAAACATACTAATCAAAAAGTAAGTTGTAGTATACTTATGGTTTGAAATTTACAAAATATTTTCCTGGAACATGACCTTGAACATGATTTTTGGCTTAAAAAACAATTAATTTTGATCCATGTATAGTTGGCTATTGCAACAAATATACCCGTTATGACTGGTTTTGTACTCCAGGGTCACATATTAAAGGATTACTCCATCCCAAAATTGACATTTTGTCATCAATCACAAATGAAGGCGTTGAAAACCGAGAGGCTTGTGACTGTCCCATTGACTGCCAAGTAAATTACACTGTCAAGGTCCAGAGAAGTATACAAAAACATTGTCTGAATAGTCCATCTGCCTTCAGGGATTTAACCGTAACGTTATGAAGCGACGAGAATACTTTTTGTATGGAAAGAAGACAAAATTATTATTTTATTCAACAAATTGCAAAACCGCAACACCATTTTGGAGTATACTTGTCGCTTCATAGAGTTATGGTTAAATCTCTGATGTCTTTCATACTTTACTGGACCTTGGGAGCCTCTCAGTTTTCATCGAAAATATTTTCTGTTCTGAGGAAGAAGGAAGCTTTTATGGGTTTGGAATGACATTGAGGTAAGTGATGGGTGGAGTAAACCTTTAAAGTGTTATCTATAGTATAGACTCAAACAACAGAAGCTGTGATTGAACATTGTTTTACTAATACTTGGCTGTGTCCTATAGGTGAGTACTGTAACCTCCCCCTCTACATGAAGACGGACCCTTTCTTCCGGAAACAGGCAGAGCTGCATGACCCCTGCCCTGTGGTCCCGCCTCGCGAGGCCTCCATCCGGAGCCTTGCCGCCCGGGCCTACCACACACAGGGCCGCCACATGACATTAGACCCCTCCAAGCAGCAGGCCCTGACGCTGGGCCACGGCGGCCTGAGCAGCCTGACCAGCTCAGGGGCCTCTGGTACATCAGGCCCGGCTTCAAGCGGGGCCGCTGGGAGCTCCAGCATCAGCTCAGGCACAGCCACCCTGCCCCAGAGGACTCTCACCATGCCCAGCACCTCCTCCACCTCCTTGGCCCCAAGCGGGGCAGTTGCCGCTGGAGCAGGAGCCAGCTCAAGCTCCACGGGAGGCAGCGGCCCAACGCCCGGCAGTTCCAAGGTCGGGGGATCCAGAGACTCTCTGCTCGAGAGCAGCTCATCTGGCCTGGGCAGACTACAAAAGCAGAATGCTGGGGCGTACTCCAAATCCTACACTCTGGTGTAGCTCACACACATACGTATACACATACAGTACGTTCACACACTCCTGGAGTCTAGGCAGGGGCGGAAATAAACAATGGCGGGACAGGGGTCTCTCTCTCTTTTCCTGTTACCTTTTTTTGCTTTCCTTTTTTATTATTCTGCTCAAGCTTTTTTATCTGGCCTTCTCCAGGATTAAATATGCCAAACCCCAGGACCTTTCCCCCCTTTTTTTTTTCTTGTCTTACGTTTTGTCTTCTCTCTCGCTTTCTTCCCCTCTCTCCTTTCTCTTCTCTCTGTCAAAGACACCTTGGACCTTATGCACGAAATGCTTTCCATGTGCACTTGTTCATTTGATTTCTCGACTTCAGAAAATAGGAAAAAAAGATATATTGTTTCACATTAACCTGTCTAGATGTTTTTAGGCTGTCAAAAAGTGTCTCTTTTTATGTCTCTCATACTGCAACGCATTGCCTCGGAAAGCTTATGCATAAACGAATCCACCACGGTGTCCACCTTCCGCCCCTCCTGATCCACAATGGTCTGGAAAAACAGCTCAAAGACAAAAGTCTCGACCGCCTGGATCGAGTCTGTGGGATTTTTTTCATGCAATTGATGACACAGTATAGAGTGTTATTGACTATTTTGTAAACAAACAAGAAAAAAAAACAAGAAAAAAAAATGTCTGGAGCCATTTTCACTGCGGATGTATGGTTACTGTACTTTTATTTTTTTGTTCGGTTTTCTATTTTCGAAATTTTGAACTTTAGCACTAAGGAGGGCCGGGTGGATCCACTGAGCTTTCTCAAGCTTGTGTATGTGTGGTGTGTGTGTGTGTGTACATGTGTATGTATATGTGTAAATATATATATATACATGTGGCCAGCACACACCTTTAAAGGACCTCTCGACCAAGCCTGCGTGCTTGGTCTCTTGGCTTCGGATCGGCTTGGAGACGCCAAGTGCCGCCCACTGAGCAACAAGGTCTAGAGTCCATCTAAAAAGGGGGGCCAAGTTGGAGAGATTATGTAAAGGGTAGATGCATCTCCCTTCTCTTATCTCTCGACTCCCTTAGATATGAAAGAAAGGCTCTTGTTTTGCTGTTTGTTTGTTTGTTCGATTGTTTGTGTTTGATGCCATATACTTACCCCTCCTTCCCCACCCAGACCTCCCCAAAAACGTTACCACTTGCTCTGTCTCACTGTGAACGCCTAACAGCCTCTCCTGGATGGACCGAGCACAGGCAGAAAGGCGGGAAGAGGGCAGAGAGGTAGGGAGGAATTAGAGGCAGACGGGCCCGTGAACAGAGAGGGAGAAATATCTGCCTTCGCTGTGTAGCTTTTCTGCGTTTGTTCATTGTTTCTCTTTATTCTTTGCTTTCCTTCCCCACACGAAGACTCTAGCGGTCGTTCCTATTCGAAGGTCTTAGAGACTCTAGCTTTAGGTAGCGCAGGGGTGGATAAAGGAGGGAATGAGTGAAATGAAGGAGGGGAAGTTTTCATTCAGCCCCTAAATGGATCGAAATGCCTCTCAACCCTCCTTCGTTCACTCAGTTTCCAAAGCAAAGCCCCATCACAGAGAAACTTCCAAAAATCGACAAACTCTCCCAATGATTTCAATGGACAAAAGTACTACATCAGGGCTCCTGCAATACAAAAGAAAAAGAAAAAAAAAAGAAAATATATTGCAATGTTTGTTGTCAAAATATATACATATATATTTCTATCTAAAGATATAGTAAATATATACGTGGTGAGAGCAGAGATTTAATGCCATATCTAATTGAAAAAGAAAAATTTTATTTTAAAAAAAGATTTGAAGACAATCGCTCAGTGGGAGGTGCAGCAGTAAGCGAGAGGAGGTGTCGATCACGAAACGCTGAGATAAACGGGTAACATAACTAAGAGAGATTGAAAAAGAACGGCAGAGGGTGTGTTTCGACATGCCATGGTTAGGAATTCTGGAGAAAGATCGTTGAGGTTCCCAAACTAACTTCCTGTCATTGTTATAATCAGCCGGGCTGCATAGTGCAACACGCCTGTATGGTATGAAGGAGATATTTATGGACATTTTCGAACACACTCTCTACAGTTGCTTGGAAACAATGGAAATTTGACACTGTAATTCCAGCTCATAGATGGACATCTGTGAGCACCATCTGAATCCATGCACCATCTCCAACTCTTTTTCTTCTGTGGAACACAGATGGAGATATTTAAAAATGTATTTTCCATACAGTGAAGGTAACGGTGTCCCAATATGCTGGAATTGGTGACAAGTGAAATATTGATATGGTTACACTAGAAATAATCCAGCACCAATAATATCTAGTTGATGCTTCAGCATATTGTACCTTAATGCCGGTTGCCATACATAATAAAATGGAAACAAGAAGATCTAAAAATAATAGAAAAATAGATATAGAAATGGCTCCAACAGATCTACATGAACACAATTTGGACCCCATTTACTTTTATTGTATGGAATAATTGGTGAATAGTAAATGATGACAAAATGTTCATTTTGAGTGAACTATTCCTTTAAGATGAGATTGCTCCTGTGATATTTACAAATCAAGCTTTCAGCACATCTGAGAGTTAAGATCTTATATATCAGGGGAAAGATTGCTACATTTATGTACTGCATTATTGGTGCATTAGAACACACAACCCCTGCAGACTTCAGCACAGGAAATAGTACGCATTTAATGTTTGTACAACAGGATTCAGTTTTATGCAGCCGCCTGAGCATATCTGATGTTAGGAAGACTTGATACAACAAATGTACGGAGTAGGGACGTGTTGTGTTGGGTTTAAAAATTGAGCTGATTGAACGATAGTATATCTGTTTGTGGCATAAGACAAAAAATATATAATTCTCCTGGCAGGTCAATGTTTGACTTGCCAGGAGATGTTTTATTGGTGGCTTGATAAATTAGGATTGTGTTACAGTGTACCCAAAGTTGTGTAAGTAAATAAATTTGATCACCCAGATTTAACCTAAACTTCAAATAGAGTTGCGAAGAATGTGGGCTTGTTTTAAAAACAGTGAAAGAAGTATGTGTTCCTCTTATTGCTGCTCAAATGCCCACTGACTGGGTTATTAAGTCTGTCTGATGGCAGACGTGCCCAGTGCATTTTGCCATGAACATGTTTCATTAGGATTAGACCGATATCTATATCAGTATTCATGCCTGTTCAGGTGAAACATCTTGTGAAAATATTCCCTTGACCACCCCAGAAAGCCCCCACGTCCCATGTATTTCATATTTAAAAGACAGTTGCTGACTTAAAATAATGATTTTTTTTTTCCCTCGGTTGCATTCTTTATGAAAATAGATGTAGCCAACTTAGTTTTTGTTCGGTTCTATGATGATTTGCTGTGAAAAGAAAATGCAGTTGTTGCGCAACGGGGCAGGCCTGTTTAGCCAGTCGAATCAGGGACCCCCAGCTCCAACCAATCACAGGAGAAGCTGTGTGGATTTTGGGCGGAGTCAGGAACAGAACTCCATCCCCACACACCTGTTTCCCCGCCCAAATGATCCTATTAGCCCCTTTTCCTCAACCAATAAAAATTCCTGCTATACCCAAGACCTCCCTGTCAGCATAATTTCTAAACTACAAATAAAGACTCTTGTATATATGAAACTGTTTTGTATAAATAATTACTATTTTCGACATCTCCATTAGCAACCAGGGCACAATTATAAGTCTGGTAAAAGGTATAACTTTAAATGTGAGGGGATTAAAAAAACAAAAAAGTATAAAATCTAACAAAAAATACTTTACACCTTGAGTTTTGAATGGGGCACATAAACCCAGACCAGATGTCTGGCGTTTGATTTATTTTCTCCTTTTATAATTTGTCTTATGTTTTTACTCATTTATGTTGTTGGTTGTTTTGTTTGTTTTTACTTTTGTTTCTATCTTTTGGTTAACTTGACGAAAAATGGCATTGCATGCTCTGAATATTTTGCTGGTTATTAAAAGAAAAAGGAAAAGGAGACAAATAACTGAAAGGGAAAAAAGTTAAAAAATGCGAAGGGGATTCCTAAACTTTTATGGAAAAGTTGCTTCAATTTGCAATTGCTTGTGTTTAAATATACAGTTTTTTTTTCTATGAAAACAAAACAAAAACAGAAAAAGAGTACTCCAACACCTTGTGCAATAAAGCTATCTTTCTATGAATGGTGCCTTGTCCCTTGTGTGATTTTTAATTGATCTTTTTTTTTTTTATGAATACTCCATTCTTCCATACATCCATCCCAGCTAATTATATAGCATGCATTCATAGTGGCATCATTTCAATAAGCTTTTGCAATGTCATACCATTTATTCCCATGCAGAATTGCATTAATCTTTTGCTATGATCTTGTAATGATGATCTCAAGTCTCATCTCGCATGACAAAAATTCACAATGTGGTTAAGGTCTGGACACTGGTTGGCCAATCCATGTGTGGAAATGATGTCTTGTGCTCCCTGAACCACTCAGGGAAGAAAAAAATCCTTTGATTTAATAACCCGGTCACGCAGTATATTGCTGAACATAACATTGCTGAGCCCAAAGTACATGTGGCCAACTGCAGCAACCCCAGATCATACCACCTATTTGCTTAGATAAATCCAGGTGGTGACTTTTTTGTTGTTGTTGGACAGGTGGTGTATATAGAGAGAAATAAAGAGAGAGAGAGAGAGCAATATTCTGTAGTAATACTTATAGTTGCACTATAAGTACGAAAGAGGTCATTCAGCAGTCATATTCGTGACACCAAACGTCACCACTCCTGCAAACTCCTATTTACCTGAATGATGATAGAAACGGTTTCTAAAACCATCAAAGATTACTTTCCAACATCAATTTATTATAGTAGTCTAAATCAAACGTGCGTCCTTTGGTCAAATCACACGCATTAGCCTACAGTAAATACCTGTAATTTTTTCAAACCAATCTGGCTTATGCGCATGCGCATTGGAAAAAAATAAACACGCATTAGCATTTTTTGTTTGTTTGTTTATGTTATACTTGCAACACATTCATAACTTCTTCTTCTTTATTTCCTCTAAACAGCATTAGTGTTACTAATATAGACTACTGATTTTTTAGCCTTTCACTAGCACTTACTCACCAGCAGAGGGAAGAATTACATTCCAATTACATCTTGGAGCAAGAACGTGGGACTTAAATAAATCTTTATTGAATGTGATTGAACGTTGCCATGGCAGTGAGTGTATAAAAATCACTCATACATTATCAGTTGAAAAAATACACTGCATGGAGACTTTCAAATGACAGATATGTATGTTTCACATTGCTTTATACCTCGGCACATTGCACTTCCTCACCTAGGCACATACCCACGAAGTAACATTTAAATGTGACAATGAGAATCTATTCATTTTAGATTAACCTAAAATAATTATAGGGGGAAAGGGAGTGTATGGGGTTTATTTAACTCAATTTGAGGAAACAGTTGTCCTTCAAGTTGTGTTAGATCTGACAAAAGATTAGAGGGCACTGACAAAAAAAAAATGTGTGAAGTAGATTTCTATGATATTTTGCTATTCTATTTTCTATGTAGTCTGCATGTTTTGTGTACACGTCATCCTCATTTATCTGTCTGAAATGTGTGGCATCCGTAATCAGTGCTTGTCATTGTGTTTTCATGCAGGTCTCAGCTATCTGTAAATCAGAATACGTGACTGGGCTGCTCACAGGTGTTGTGTTTTAACACTGATGAACACCAGGTTTGCATGTGTACAGTTGCTGGGCTATTTGGGTTCAGAGAGGAGAATACAGGTCAGCGTGATCAGAGTGAAATGGACACTTCCAAAGCTAACAGTTAAGCTTTCATTTGTGGTCTTTGTGCTTCTTTTGCTGGTACTTCCTGTACTGGCTCTGAATTGTTACCGCTGCCTTATCTGCAGACGTTTTGGTGTGTCCATTACTAGAAGAAGAGACTGAAAAACAAGAGAACTATTACAGCCATTTTGAGGATTAGAGAGTATAGAGAATATTTTACAGCTTTTGTTTCAAAATACAATTTCAGAGTTGTTCATACTTACTCTTTCTGTAAACTCCTATGCTGTTTCTCCTCTGGCCCTCAAACTGTAAAACAAACAAACAAAATTAAAATTGTTAAAATACTTTATATAGCCTATATTAATATGCACAGACAAATAGGTGGGGAGCCACCCTAAGAAAAAGCTTTGCCACCCCATTTGCCACCCCAGCTCTAGTGCCCCGTATATTGATAGTGATATTAATGTCTGCATCTTGTATCTTT
>JAUCMU010000027.1:1802120-1832574 GCA_032275025.1 Enteromius treurensis | reverse complement strand
GCGTTCCCCTAGCGTCCTCCGACGCAGTGTTCGTTCCCTCAAAGAACCTTGGTTATATTCATAACCTCTTCGTTATTTATTGATTAGTTTGTTTGTTTATAGCATTATTTCCCCCAAAAAATAATAGTAATAATAGTAACAATAATTATAATTATTATTATCATGACTGTCTAAGCTTTTTTATAAATTATAATCAAATTAATTAATTTATTTTACTTTGTTTAAAAAATGATGTCAATACACAAACATTCACATGTAACATATACATATAATTTCACCTCCTCTGAACGACTTCCTTTCCGACTGTGGGAGACAGAGTGGACCTGCCACGGCAGCGGCTGAGACACCACGTACGGAAGAGGCTCCTGCTGACGTATCCACCGAACACCCAGCTGAAGCAGAGCAGACACAGCAGAATCAGTGTGTGTATGTGCTGGGGTGTGTGTGTTGCATGTTGTACAGTATGTTGTTGTTGATGTGTGTATACGTTTTTCCATTTGAGAGCATGTTTAGCCTCTTTAAGACGGTGTCAGGTTTTTTGCTTTGACTCATGATGTGTCATGATCTCGCATGCTAAACTGTGATTAGAAAGTGTCCATCTTGTCCCTTGTGAATTAAATCAACTCTTGTGGAATAAACGGAACAGCCGTGTTAAAATCTTAAGTGATCTAGTTCCTGCAGTCTCATTTCCATTGTTTATCAAGATTATTAAGATTATTAAGACAATGTCATGCACCCTAATATATTTATTATTGAGACTGAAAGGATGTTGTGTGATTAACCAGCCAGAGAGGAAATGTAAACTTAAAGACTTATATATCCTTTAGAAAATACGTATTATGAGTATTAAGCTTTGGCAATACAATGGTAGTATCATGGTACATGGTTCCATATTTTGGAACCAATGGTAGTACCATGGTCCTAAAAATTACCATGACATACATCATGGTAATTTCATCATTTCATCAACTGCAGGCACTTTTGTGTCAGAGGACTTATTATTTATTTATTCATTATATGAACATCCCTGCCACTTTATATAACTGTGTTTGAAGCAATCTGCAATGATATTTTTCACATTGATTTATTATTTTACTTTATTTTTTATAAAATATTTGTGCGTATCATGATCATAACTAACTAAAAGGAACATAAACCAAAAATGTATTTATTTCTTTATTTGTTATCTCTTTCACTCATTCATTTAATTGTATTTATCTATTTATTTATTTTACAGAATGCATGACTTTCTCTCATTTGTGACATCATTTCCACCTCAGACAGCAACTGGGGCAGTGACAGTAATCCTCCTGTGATGCATGAATGCTGGACACTTATATAATAAGCTAGTGAGAGAAAAAACCCTAAAATTTACCTTAATGAATATATTTCTAAAAATGTTCACATTTTAATTTCTAAAAATGTATTTTCTTTCTCATTTCCAAGTAGTCAGTGAAAAAATAAATATAAACAGTTATGATATTGCCCTTTGTGTTACAGTACACTGAGTCCTCTCATCATTTTTGCCTATCTTGCATTTTTGTCACCATAGCTCATAATGTCTGACGTATGAAACTATGACAAAAATTCCAGCCAAATGGACTGGTTTTGGCTGGTATGTTGACGAGATATAATCCAATGAGTTGTCTTACCTGTTCAGCCACTCTCACCATCATATACATGGCTGTTAGCATTGTCACCAGCATTTTGAAAATCTGCTCACTATCTTTCTTTGTGTTTTTCTTCAGGTATTCCCGCTCAGAACACGTCAACTGTGGTTATACTCAGAGAAGTCAAGGATCTAGAGCTGCATCTTTCTCTTCAGCTAGACACACTCACGGGGCTAAGTCATTTAAAGAGCTTTGCGTCACAGAAATAGGAGGCATGTAATCTTTTCCTACGCGCACATGAGCGTTTATCCCTCTGGCTAGAGCTTTCACCTCATCCTGAACCAGACATTACACTTAACTTGAATCAAGGGAATAGTAAGGAATCACCAAACACACTAGTGACCTCATTGCAAAATGATAAATCAAAGGCAATTAGTTTTTATGTTTAAATAATCTGTCCATTGATGTATGGCTTTTTAAGATATGATAATATTTTTAAATAATATTTCCTAAATCTAAATATTGAGGAAATAACCCTTAAATTTCTTCAAATGAAGTGCTTAGCAATGCATATTACTGAATTAAAATTAAGATTTGATGTATTTACTGTAGGAACACTACAATATATCTTCATGGAACCTGATCTTTACTTAATATCCTATTGATTTTTGCCATAAAAGAAAAATCTATAATTTCGACCAATACAGTGTATTGTTGGCTATTGCTACAAATATATCCGTGCAACAAAATTGTTACAAATTAGAAAGAAATTATTCTGCATTACCTGACAAAAGCTTTACATTCCACTAAGAAAGCCATTTGCAAAAGATTGAGGTCATGGGACATTTTCTGTTTGCTTTCACAAACATTAAAATATGGCTTTACAATTCCTCTTATATTATTATCATGGGGCTCGATTTCCACCAGTACATCAGAAATCACATTTGTAAACAGGACTACCTGTAAAGCAGATGTTATCGAAGTACATGAATGTTCAGAATCTCTTCTCATCTAATCAGACTTTAACCAGTCATCAACTGGATAGATAGCAGAAGGTGTGATGTCATTAATGAAGTCATGACTCCTTCATGGAAACCAATCACATTTTAAACCACAGAAGCACAATCCTTATCTAAACATCATATATATATATATATATATATATATATATATATATATATATAATGTAAGTTAACAAGCTTTTTGTTAAGTGTTTTACTTGAAAATTAGTAATTAAGTAATCATATTAATTATTAATGCTTACCTTTTTTGTTTAATTACACTTGGTTGGAAGTTTTGCTGACAAGGCAATATTTATTATTACAGGACATGGATTATTTGGTACTTTTTCTGCTGCACGGGGGTTGTTGTTTTGTGAGCGTGTACGTGATAAAGAACTGCATGTGCGTAAATACCTAATGAACTGGGTGGGACAAATTCCAAAAAAGCAGACTGTATCACTCTCAAGGCCCATATAAAAGCTTATTGTAATATCAGTTTCATTTAATGACAGCACAGCCAAAGAAGGCATCCTAAATTTTAGGTAAGCTTTTTTTTTTTTTCGTTTTACTCCAAAGTGAGATGATATGGTAATATGTCATTGTTAATGATATTCATAACTACATATTGTATATAAAACCATTAGCAAACTTTTATATTTTAGTTATTTTATAATAATATAGATTTTTGAAGACTTTATATTTGAACGGAATGGGTTTTAACTGGTGTGTGGCTCTGTTTAATTAATTATTCACTAGTGACTGCCTAATCCTTGCAGAGGAATGCAAATCATTGGTTTTAATGAGAAATTAGCTTTCCATCTGTGTGGCTTATGAAAAGCATACTTATAATCCTCAGGAAAGAAGAAAGATGCATGTTAAGCAGCTGAATGAAGTTTGCTGAAATGTATATTATATTAAATACACAAAATGCAGGTTGTGTTGACAGTGATAAAAGAAAAGCTCAGTGATTTTGATGTATAGGATGTACACACTTAAATACACTATTAGACATGCAACCAATAATGCCGCAACATTGTCAGAAAGTAATTAGCCCAGTATGATTACCATAATTTGTCCCCCTTCAACTGTTGTGTTAAAATGTGTTCCTCGGATGCAGTTTAGGAAAATTTGCACGGAAATCCTCTGTCAAGGATAAACCGCTACAGTAAATTGCAAATACATATCTGTCCTAAGAGCACATTAATGAAGCTATCAGTTCTATAAATCTATTATTAGGCGATGTCTAGAAGAACTCTCAAATTGTTGCTGCATAAATATGAGAATAATCCAAGCTAAAACTTGCATTTTGTATTTGCATGTTGTATATATTGTTGCATATATTACTCAAGATAATGTGGATAAATAGTATGGCAAATAAAAAATAAAACTCCTTGTATTGATATATGCATATAATATGCAGTTGTTGCGTAAATGTGATACGCATCTACCCCACAACCATAAACATTGCATAGCATAAACATGGTTTATGGCAAAGTTCATTTTTGCGTATAAATACCACAAGTTTTTGTTTTTATTTGGTTCACTGTGTATACGCACTTGAGATTAGGTTGATATATTATGTATTCATTAATTTTGTAAAAAAAAAAAGATAGGGACATTCTTTAACATCATGTTGTTTTTGGACGGCAGGTCAATGTGATCCTTTGAATTGTAGCTGACGATTAAATAAGTAAAACAATGACTCTACATCGGAAGAATCTCCCCGACCCGGGGCCCCTGACTACTGAGATAGGTGAGAGTTACCGCATGCATCAGATTTCAGTTTCTATCATCCAGTTATTAAACACTTATTTCCAAGCTCTTTGTTCCAAGCTCTCACATTATAGTTTTCATAATTATTGCAAGATTATTAGAAGTAAAATATGTACCAAATACCAATACCAATGCTAATACCAAATATGTTTCTCCTCTAGTGTCTGAAATTGACAGGGACAAGCATATTTTGCTGCACATGCTGGACCTGCACAGGGAAAAGGTGGCACCTCTGGACCTTACAACAATGCAATATATTAGCACTCCAAGCACTGAAGATGACCTTCCACAGGACCCAACAGAGCTCTCAGATGCATTCCTCCGGCGGCTCTGGCTTTGTAATCCCCAAGCCCGCAGCACTTGCTGCAAGGTACCAGTAGGAAACTATGGTTTGGACATGGATGAGAATTCACAATGTGCCATCAATCCTTTAGACCTAGTTACTGTCATATACATGATAACAAATAGTTTCCTACAGCAAGAGATTACCCAGCGGATGTTGCAATGCGACTTTGCTGTGCCTCTGTATCTTCCACCTATTCACCCAGAAATAAAGGGAACCATCCTCCTTAGTCCATTTAGAGGAGTTCTAGGTCAGTGGAAGTCACCTTCTGAGGGACCCATCATGAAGAACATGGCCGAGTCCAGGATGCCATTTCTCACAGCAGTGAGGCTAGGTACCTGCAATGTCTCTAAATCTCGAATACTCAACCGTGTTCTCGGGGGTCCAGGTGAGCTGAAAGACTGCTTTGTACACTGTGGTATGGAGGGAGGTCAGCTGCCTAGAGTTCTCTCTGAAGGTCTGGTGGAGGTTTGTTGGAACCTGCATTCAGGAGATCATCTAAACAACACATTTTCTCGCCCTGTGCTAGTAGCTAATCTTCGTGGAGATGCAGCTAACTGCAAAAAACAGATGAGTCTCCTGTGTTACACATCTGCCGTCCTCATAGTTTTCTGTGAAAGTTTTGGTGCCAAGGAACGAGACCTGCTTGCCTCATGGAGGAACAATACAAGCCACATGATTATAATTGACTGCTCACCATCAGTAGAGGATGGACTAGAGAATCAAAATGAGAAACTGAAACAAAGGCTGTTGAAGGATTTAGAGCTTCCTGATGGAACAATGCTTAATGGCTGTGAAGGTGATGAGGAAGAAATTGCTGAGAACTTAAGATATGTTCTGGATCGCTTTATTCCATACCTGCACACCACAAACCTTGTAGGTGCAGCCGGTATGGCCAACGACCTCGACGTTAATGTCGATGAAGATGAGCTCTGTCGAATGGCATTCAGTGAAGCTGAAGAAGTCCTCAGTGGAATCGAAGATGGGGTGTCAAGCTATTTGGAGAATCAGCTCCCCCTGCAAGGTACAGTATGGAAACAGTTGTGTCAGCTGGAGAAGGAGGAGGCACGTCACATACAGCAAACATCCCACAGCCTAACAGGGGAGAAGGAAAACCTCTTAAAGCAACTGCTTGATTATAAACTAACAACAGCCATGAGAGCCTTCACTGCATCTCTTTGTTTATTTGACACAACTAAGCGGGCATTCTTTCTTTCTTGGATGAGAGTAAAACTTGAAATTATGCAGTTGGATAACCTATCTCGTCAAAGGGAAGCAAATGAGGAACAAACGCAAGAACATTTTATTGGACTTGAACATTTCCTTCGAGAGATGGGACTGATCTACGAAAGATACATCCGTGGCCCAAACAGCGACTTGTACGACATGTTTCGTTTACCATATATAGGGGCTGAACTACTCCTATATGGAGTTCCCCTTGAAGTCTATGATGGTGATGCCTCAGTATTTCCCCTGAACTGGGTATACAGCGTTCTTTTGGAGGTACACAGGCAGCTGCCAAAGTTCAGTCGCATGAGAGTTCTGACAGTCCTAGGTTTCCGAAACTCCAAGAACGCAGAGCTCTTATCTGCCTTGTTTGGTGTCAACTTCCCAAAGTTGGGTAGAAGGCATATCAAAGGGGCATATATGCTTCTCCTCAGCCTGCCTGACAATTTCAGAAAGGAGATGGACTGTGAATTTCTTTTGTTGATTAGCACAGAAGGTCTAAACGCCCAAACAGAACAAAGCTTTGTCCATGCAAGTGAACTGGCTACCTTCGTCAGTGGACTGAGTGACATCACACTAATACATTTACCAGATGAGGATCAAAACGAAACAAGACGCAACCTTCAGATAGCTGTCAACGCTATTCTCTGCACACAAAACTTGGAGAGGAAGACTACCTTTCAGGTTGCTTCACAGGTAGCAGGAATGGATGGAAAAATCATGAGTTGTGCAGTTGATGTTCTTACCACAGGACAGCTGTCAAAAGAATCTCAAAGAGAAACAATTCCCACAAGTGAAACTAGAGGTATAGGCGGCAGCTCTGTGACTACTCAAAATGATGCGGTTCTCAGTCTAAAGAAAAGACTGTTGACCACCTTCCATGAAAAGGCAACAAATGGCCAGCCAACCTGCTTGGGTGCATTTATGGAGCATATGTTAAGAATGTGGGAGTTAGTGAAAAATGGAACGCTTGCCATTCATTTTGGAGACACAGCCACAGCTGATGTCATCATTGGCCTCTGCAGAAAACTTGTACAGGGTCAAAAGCAGTTCAGTGATCAACTGGATCTTTGGGTTAAAGCATTGGAAAATCACATTACAGAACTGAAAGAATCGGCATCCCAAAATGGAGAACACATGGATTCAGATAGAATACTCAGAATTTTGAGAGACGAAGCAGCTGCACAAATCAATACAGAGAAAGACCACATTAAGGCAAGTCTCTGGGACTACCTTAGGCAGGAGGATATTGATGCTAGCCTTGTGGAAAATTACAAAGTAAGCCTTCACAAAAAAGTAGACCTCATCCAAGAGCAAATGACATCTGATGTTGCACAGAAACTTGAATCTGCTACCATTTGTCATGAAATGTCAATTAAGATGCACGCCTTATTGACATCACTTGAAGCAGCCCTGGAGGTGAGGTTGCGTTCACTCTTGCAGACCTGCAAGAACAATACCTGTGAGATTGAGGACAAGGAGCTTCAACGTGAATTTGTTAGTGTTTGGGAAAATATCCCATCCAACATGAGCGATCCCCCCTTAGAGACAGAAGAAATCTTTACAAGGATAGTGGAGCAGCTGAAGAAAAACCTGCGTGATCGTGGTCTGAAAAGACAAAACATAAGACTCCAAGATGCAAACCAGCTCAATGGCTTTAAAGTGAAGACTGCCCATTTTGCTTTGAGTAGTAAGATGAAGAAAACACTGAAGTACAATAAAGATGTTGCACAAAGATTCACCAGAAATTTGCTAGAAGACTGTGACAGAAGAGTCTCAGATAAAGTGTGCCACAAAGAGGGCTACTCAGATAGCTACATGAGAGAGTTGCTTGCGATTGTGGACAAGGGTCTAGAAGTTTTAAAGGGTGAGCCATTCGTGATGAGTCCCAAATATGAAGTGGATGTCAAAGGATACATCTGTGGCAAAGCAGCAGAGTCCTTTCAAGAGGTTCATGAGTCATTCATAAGGGAAAGGCAGATAAAAGAGAGATTCCTAAATGAGACCAGAGAGAGGCACATGTTGAATTTCATATATCAGTTCAGAAAAAGGGACCAGTGTCAAAAAGCTGCTCAGTCTTTCACCAATCAGTGCCTCAGGCCAACAGTCGAAGACTTCATTTACAACAGCTTGGAGAGACAGATATTTAATGATATGCTCAAGAACAAAAATGCTCAACTTTATAGCTCACCAAAGACGTTCCACTATAGTCTTCTTAAAGAGATGCTGATAAAGGACAGCTTTGAGGATTTCCACGAGTACCTTCATTCCCATGAGAGCTTCTGCCGGAAGATTATCGAGAACTTTATCAGAGTTCATCTGTCAGGTTCTGTTATGATCGAAGACCGCAGGGAACAACGCATGCACCAAATCTTTGACTGGGTGAAGATGTGCATTAATCAGGCATCTGCATCTAGTAGTGGGGCACAGAGCAATGTTAGACAACTACTTGAGAAAGTTTGTGCCAGCCTGGAGAGTCTAGGAAAAATAACTATGCCAACTCAAATCTTAAAGAAACCTTTGTTTGACATAAGTACGCATCGTGAGCATTTCTTAGCAAACCTAGAGGAATCAGCCTATGAGTTATCCTCATCAATTGCTCAGGAATTTATGGAGAATGAGGATGTCATTGAAGTCCCGGATGACCTCCCCAATAAACTTCAGGACATGCTGTATGAAAGAGTCAAGGGGTGCGATAAGCGCTGTCCTTTCTGCAAAGCTCCATGTGACCTGGAAGAAACAGAACATCAAGTGCACAAAGCGGTGGTGCATCGCCCCAAAGGTCTTGTGTGTTATACCAATGCCAACTCTACCACTCTGTCTTACAACACGTGCTCTGCAGATATTGTAGGGCAAAACCAGTTCCAAAACAGAGATACAGAGGGCCGGTCTCTGCCTTTTAAAGAGTACCAATCTATCTACCCAGACTGGAAAATTTACCCAGAAGATCCTAGGAATAATGGGGCTGCAGTCTACTGGAGATACGTGTTTGTAAGGTACAACAGTAGATTTGCTCAAAAATATCAGTGTGCACCTGCAAAACTACCCGAAGCATGGGGAAATATCACCCAGAGGGAGGCTCTACAAAGTTTGAGGGAGGCCTTTCAAATTACAGAGTGATAATGTCCTGGATCAGCTTTATTAGTTTCATGTCTGTTCTGATGTTTTCACTTAAGCTGATAAAACAGTTTACTGTTACTTTAACACTACTAAAGAAGCCTACATAAAATAGACATATGGTGAAATTCTGATACATCTCTTATATGCCAGTTGATTTGATGAAGAATTGATGAACTCTTTCCATTGTTGATGTGGTTTTAATACAGACTGATATATTTAATTATTTGCATCTTAAAATGTTAAATGTACAAATATAAACATAATTAAGTAATACTCAATGTAAACAATGTCCTTTGTTGCAATGTCTTCATTACAAATAATCAAATAAAAGCTTGCAAAATTGCAAACTATTCCAGGAGATACATCAGGGATCTTCTTTCTGTGAGGTAACAGTACTGTCATGTCTTTACTACAACACTGAAGGGAGAAATAGTCATCTACCAGCAGGAGCTCAAATTTTATTAATATTTCTTAACACTTTACACAGACTAATTCCATTCTTAAGTCATAATAAATGAATGCATTACTTCAACAATGGCGCTTCTAAACTTGTAACTTTAGCACTTCTCATTCACATAAAAATTTGGGAAAACCCTGTTCTGTGGTACAAAAATGTGCTTTCAAGTTAAATTGAACTTTTAAAAGAAATAGGCTATAAAACACAGATGCTTTTACAGTTTGTATTGGTGTTTGAACTGTCATATTGGTCACGCAGATTACCATCATGATAGCACGTGACTTTATTAGTGACATAAATGTTCCCATGAAGAGCTACTCATATTTTGGTATAAATCATTGGTCTCAAACTCGGTTCCTGGAGGGCCACTGCTCTGCACAGTTGAACTCCAAACAGCTCCAAATTTGGGTTAGAACAAAATTCTGCAGAGCTGGGGCCCTCCAGGAATTGAGTTTGAGACCAATAGTATAAATGATTAAGCATATATATATATATTTTTTTAATTTGGGTTCAGTATTCTTATAACACGGACCTCTGACCCTAAGCAAGTGGATTATATGGTCGAAAATGTCAGAATGAAAGAAAACGTGGCTCAAGCTAATTAAAAACCATCTAGCCGATTAAATCTTTGTCAGCAGTTGAGTAACTTCACCACAAGAGGTCAGAATAATCATGCATTATTCATAGCGCGTTTACACGCACGCACACACTTAATAGCCTGCATAAAATCACATGTAATGCAATACGGGTTTTCTATGCGTCTAATGTTTACATTCTTTGTATATGCCCCAAGAATGCGCTTCCATGCCAAATGAAACATTTTAAGACACGAAGAGACTTTTACGGTCTGTTTTGTTGTTCAAACTCGTGGAGCATCTGCTGTAACATCAACTATGGAACCTGACGCATTATGACGTTCGATCATTTAAGATCAGTTCAACTGTTTGTGATCGCAATGCATAGGGAAACAAAAGTAAATGAAAAAAGTTGTTTAGTGTTAGTTAAAGTGTTTAGGATTTGGTAATTTGTCATTTTGTTAAATTATGTGCAGTTAAATAGCAGGAATCCCACTTATAGAATTTAATTTCCAGCATGCTGTATACAAAATACAAGTACGACTGAATGAAAGCTTAAAATTGCATATACATCCTTGTTCACAGTCTGGTCCAGCTTCCTTTGAAGCACGTTTCATACTTCCCTTACTGTCTCGCTGTCGTTTCGGATGTTCGGCTCCTGGTAATAGAATGTCAAACATCAAAGGTTGTGCATCAGTGAACCAACTTCTACATTATACAGCGTTCACATCATAAAAAGTCGCTCAACTTCCCAATAAAAATCTAAAAAGAAAACATTCTGCAAAATGTAACCCAATTGTTTTAATCTCTACAGAAGCAGATAACAACATTATGCTTGTTTAAATTATTATATTATAGGCTATAATATTATATATATATATATATATTTTTTTTTTTTTTTTTATTGCCATACAACGAGAGTCAATGGCAACACAAATGGTTTGGTTTTCAACATTCTTCAAATTATTCTTTAAGCATTTCTCTTCAAATCATTTTTTTTATGTTAAATAAAGAAAGAAATGCATGCATGATTCGGAATGACATGAGGGCAGGGGCATCATAGTTGGGTAAAAAGTGGGACTAAATTACCTGGGCCCCTGAGGAGTGAAATTTTATTTCCCTTTAAATATAATTTTAAGATCACAACAAATGTCGTTAACTAATGTAAATGCTAATATTTTCGGGTAAATGCATCAGTTGATTTATGTATTAAATGGTGTCATGTACACTACTTGTGCATAGGGTCCAGAATTTGGTGCTACGCCCCTGCATGAGGGTGAGTAAATTATGAGACTTTTTTTTTACATAGATCAAGATTGTCTGTGGGGGTGGACAAATTACATTTTGAATGATCTGATATATATGACATCGCACATGGATTTCCTTCTGTACAGCAAGCAGGGTAATCTGTTAGATCAGATGGTCAATCAGGTTACAAGGATGTTGCTCAATCTGTTCAAGGTGGAACACATTACATTAATTTATAATGTAACTTGTTCATTGTAGGATTTGTCCTATTTGTTGACCTATCGGTTGTTTCTTTGGGGACAGAACTGAACATTTGCAGAGTGAAGAACATGAATACTCTATTCCCTTATGTTAATTAAGTTCTTGTATATCTGTTTTCTGTGTGTGTTTTCGGATGGAAGTGGAGCTTCTAACTGAGCAGCACCTTCAAAGTTCTCACCATGTTATTTATCTTCTGTGTGAGTGGGTATGAATAAACTATGAGACATACCAGACGCTAAAAGCCTGAGGGGTCAGAGGACGCTTCAGGTGAAAGTGGAAAAGAAGCATGTTCCCTTTACTAGCACTGATGGGATAGTCGAACAGAGAAAGATCCAATTTTATGCAGCTGATGCTGAGCTGCATGATAAAGCCTCAACAGGACAAAGAAAAATCATCTGAAAACTAATTTTTGAAATTTGTGCGAAGGTGACATTTGTGCACATCCATGTATCATTGTTTGTTTCATATGGAAATGAGTTTAAAATGGCTGTGTTCCTAGACCAGTTCCCTATATAGCTCCAGGGGGAGATATGTTGGATTTTTTCCATTTTATTTTCTGTTAGGCTTTGCCAGTGGTGCATAAACTACACACTTCACCTTCAATGACACATACAAACTGAAACATGTATACAGTAGGCTACATAAACACATATTTTGTTAGACACATTGATTATTTGTGAGTTTCTGAATCTCTTTGACATTTACTGACTCATAATTCTGAGACGAAGAAAAATGCAAGATATAAACACTCAACTATAAGTTAAAGAATTGCAGCTGTTGTACTTTGTTATAGTGTCCCTATTACGAGTTTAAAAAAATTACCTTTCTTGTGGTGTGTAACAAAGCTCTGAGTGGATGAAAACATCCTGCAAAGTTTGAAATCTATAAGTACGCTAAGTATAAAGTTATTGTCTCTCAAAACAAAGAATCGAATCATTGAAACGAGTCGTTTGTGAAATGAATCCCAAGCCGTTTCATGTTAACGTCAACATGAATCATTTGCATATCCTAGTAGGTGCTGCTTTTGGAGCGTTTAAAGCTCACAAACACTGTTTTAAATCGTACTGAACAATCACTAGAGGGGTTTGGAGAACGAATCGTTTGGTAGTCTGCCAAAACCAAAATATGAACCGTTCATAACCCATAATAGGGCACTTTAAATATCAGTTATGTTTTGGATACAATAAGCTTTACTTTTGTAAACCAATCAATGAATAAAATGCATGTCTTGCTTAATATCCTGTTTCATACAAAAATAAAAGCCTTATATAAAGCCCTGTGGAACTGACCTGGAAATGGGTTTGCACTTTCAAAAAAGGTCAACGTCTGAGTGTAGAAAACTGAGTTTTAAATTAGTTTTAACACCAACCAATATCATGTCCAGTGAATGTATAACTTGTCATTTTGCTCTATTTTATCCTATTATTTTGTCCCCTCGTCAAGCAAAAGCTGCAGCTCGCACATGACACCATGTTCGCATATGAGGGCGGTCTCTGGGGTCAAACAAGGGTCGGGTGACTGAAGAGGTCAAAATCATCATGACACGAAGGGTAAAATTATTAGTGTTGATTGTCTTACACTAAAGGCTTTGCCTGAGGTCAGATTCAAAACACTAGCTATGCCAAGACATTTACTTAGACAGGCACAACTGCAATTAACCTTTTAAATTCACTCTATTCGCCCTATTTTTTGGCCATTTTTAGTTCACCCTTCTCAGGGCATCAACAAGATGGTAATTGATTGTGTTTAGCCTCATGCCAGCCCCAAACACATCCACTCTGTGTCAGTTTGACTGTCCAAATTGAAAACGCCCATGTCAGCTGTCCTTTGAGAGAGAAAAGGCATTTAACTTGAATTAAATGTCTTTGCATCAAACAATGATTGTTGATTATAGAAACTTAACTTCCAAGAACTGACTGAAACATCACTTTTCATCTGTGTAATTCAGTATATATGTAATCAGTGCATTTGACGTTGCAGGTGCTCATTATAGATTTTCATTTTTAGTGTCATTGGTTTTTCCTGACTATATAATCACATTATGTCATAAGAAGTTTCCTCTGTTCCAATCACTTACTACAGGCTATTCAAAACTGAATGGCTCTCATTTAGAGTCATACAAATGATTGCCTGCTCATTGTGGTGCAAATAGCAAAGTGAGTGGTGATTAACTATTGGAAGTGATGCTATAGAAGGAATTACTTGTTTGACATTCAGTTTGTTTGTTTTTTTTCTTTTTGCTGGGTACAAGGACATTTAGTAAGTAGCATATCTTCATGCTGGGAAAATGCAAGAGGGCTGTTTAAATTAAATAAATATTAAACTGATTTTTAAAAAGTTCAATAGTAGATGCTGATCAAGATATTTTTCTAAATTAAAGTTCACCCAAAAATGAAAATTCTGTCATTATTTACTCACTCTTGAGTAATTCCAAACTTGTATTAATTTCATAGTAGGAAAAAAATACAATGTTTTTCACATTTTTGTGTTCGGCAGAACAAAGACGTTCATTAAGATCTGGAACTACTTGAGGATGAGTAAATGATGACAGAATTTTCATTTTTTGGGTGAACTATTCATTCAATGACAGTGGCAATGAATGTAATATTGACAGACATGAGGAGTAATCTATAGCTTTAACCTTACTGCTATATGTCAGGTTCAGAATGGAAGGATATTACAGCTTGGTGACATTTTGCTGCACAGCTGGGGCCTGTTCCATAGAACAAGTTTACCAAATAAGCCAGGCTTGTTTTAATTAGTCTGAGTTATTTTAAACCAAATCAAATGACAGTAAGTCAGACTAGCTTGTCCAAGACCTAATTTAGCATTAAAATTAAAACATTGGAATTATGATTAGCCAAACAAAACCTAAACGTCTGTGTAATATACCTGTAATGGCCCTTACGGCGCCCCTGACTTCACTGATTCTAATCACAACTATTGAACAACTTAAATGTATATTGATTGAAAGAGTGATTACTTTAAACCCATGTGGAGATATTGATTAAAATAGAGAGGTGTTATGCATGTTTTATTTACAAAACATATAATCTTTGGGTTTAAATGAGAAATCTATGTCTCTGGTCTCTATTTCTCCTATCTGTTTGTTTCGGATGTTGAACTGGGGTTGATTGATCACCTGATGTGTGGTGTGGCTGTAATCAGTGAGAATCTCTTGAGAAGAACTCAATGAGAAAAGTATTACATTGATGAAGGAAGATAGCTGAAACATCCAGCAAGTGCTCTTGTTGTTGCTGCCTCGGTTTTAACTTGGTCACATTTTTTGGACACATTTTCAAAACTTTGTCTCTTTTTCAATCCTTTACACAAATTCAAGAATTGCACAAACAAAATGCATGAATAAATGATAGCCTACTACTACAATATAAAAACATCTTGTTCTTTTTTCCACAAAAAAAAGCTGTATTATATCAAATCTTGTATAATATATTCTACTAAAAGTGTGATTTAATGACCATGTGCATTGATATAGGAGAAACATCATGATCTTTGAGAATCAAAATGAACGGTGTCTAATTGCAGACACTGTATTGATTGTAATCACTATATTGAACATGTTTAATGTATGAGTATTGAAAGAGTGATTCCTTTCTGCTGATGTGGAGATATTGATTTAAAAAAAATCATACAAAGAGAGGCATTTTGGATGTTATAGACAATGTCTTCTTTGGGTTAAATGAGAATTTTTCTTATCTACCTACTTGATGTATTATTGTTCCTATCATTTTGTTTCAGATGTTGAACTGTTGGAGTCTGGATTGATTGATTATGATCATCGGATTGCTTGTCTATTTATTCACTGAGAAACAAGGAATTTTTACAGTGATGAAGAGAGAAAGCCCAAACATCTGCTGTTGATTTGTCTCAAAATATATTTTTGTATATATATATATATATTGTTTTTATTTGTTTTTTATTATTTTAGATATTTCAGTCTATTTTAGTTTGAGATTTTTCCGTAAACTTTTTTTTGTTTTGTTTTTTTTAATCCTCCAATGTTCTATTACAAATAATCTAAAAACGTAGCAAACATGTTGTACTTTTTTCACACATAAAGCTGTACCATATCAATTCATGTATAACATATTCTACTAAAAGAGTGATACAATTACTATAATATTCATGCGCATCAAGATCATTGAGAATCAGAATGAGGGGTCTCTAATTGCTAGACACTGTATTGATTATAATCACGATATTGAACAGCTTTAAAGTACAAATATTGAAAGAGTGATTACTTTGCACTGATGTGGAGAAGTTGATATTGGTGGGAGAAAAAAATCTAACAAGGGGAGGGGTTTTGGATGTTTTATTTAAAGACAATATCATCTCTCTTTCTCTAAAGTGTTTCCCATAAATTTGTGCCATAATTTTTTACTGGAGTCTGTGGATTGATTGATTATGATCACCTGATGTTTGTCACTTTTCTATATAATATAGAATATTTAATAGAATATAGAATATATAACTTAAAAAAAATAATAAAAACTAGGGTGCAGACCATTTTCATTTTTGGTCATACCTAAATAGGCCTTGACACTTATTTAATTTTTTTTAATTAAATTTTTTTATTAATTTTATTTAATTATTTAGATGGGAGAGTGCAGTGAGTGCATTCATCATAAATTTTTATATGCAAATTTTGTCATATGTTGTATCATGATTTCCACTTCAACCACGCAACAAAAGAAGTGTTTATTTTCTAAAAGCCCAAATGAAGAAACATTCAACTGCAGCACTGAATTCTACAACCACCAGTGTGCGTGTGTGTGTGTGTTCATATCTATAGAGTATGTTTATTCTTTGTGGTATGCATTAGTGTTCCAACCACGTGCATCACCAAACTGATTTTTTCAGAATTATCAGCTGCTCACAGATGCCAAGCTGCGAAAGAGAGAGCGTGAGAAAAAAAAAAAAGATCTCAAAGAGAGATTAAAGACTGAGTTTTTGTAAATAGAATATGTCTCAAATATTTGTGCATTTGCATTTTAATCTAGAGAGAGAATGAATTAAAAAGGAGGTTGGTCTCAGTAGAAGAACTGTGTCTCTTTTCGGTTTTCTTACTGCGGTTGTGACAGAAGACGGAGTCACTCCCCCTTCTCTCTCTCTCTCTCTCTCTCTCTCTGGCTCACTCATTCCCTCTCAGCCCCCCAGCACCCCCACCACCACAGACCATTGGGTTGGTGGTCTGCACCTCACTAACCACTCTCCTCCTGTGAGACAGTGGCAAATTACATCAGATACACACTACTGCATGGAAAACTGGGCACAGAGGATTATTTATGGATGTGGACATTTGGAGATTAATAATATCTCAACTGTGGAAGAACACTGAGGAGACATCAAAAATCACACCTTGCAAAACATCAAGCTTTTGTGCAGCAGGTACTCTTTCTTTGAGTTTTTGCATTTTTTCTGACAAACACGCACTTATTTAAATTGCATGTGCCTTTTTAAACACTGTGTTGTGATTGGAATTGCTTTTAAAACACTTTTTCATTTATATTTCACATTGTTGATTCAGTGCTGCATTGTTTTATTAAAATATATATATATTCTTTTTTGAATTAAGATTTGTTAAGTTTGCAGTCAGTTGCTTTAATCTAAGCTTAATCTAAACTGAATTTAAATTGTATCCTTTTTTTCCACATCTCACAGCTTTCCTGGCAGCTGATGAGATATCATATACAATTTGACATTAATTTATACTTGATCTCTATCACTATTCAAAATGCTAGGACATTAATCTTAATTTATGCAAAAACTAGTGTTATTATATATAATTTATTAATTGCATGTATATGTGAAGTCAAATATAATAAATATTACTTTCTGGCCTTTTCCACTCATATTTGCTGAGCATATGGTATGATTGGGACTGTAATCATAATTTAATGTAATCACGTGTCGTGTAATGGAGTTTGATATGTATTCAGGAATAATTGTCATCAAATGCTCTTTTTCTTTTTCCGTTCATAAAGCTTGATAACCAGAAGATCTTTGTAAATTTACCTCTGATGGACAATGTGTCTTTAAATAAAGGTAAATACCCTTAGGAGTTTCTTCTAGATAATACTAAATAATAACACTGTAATTAGACTTTATGACTCACCTTGAGAAAAAAAAAAAGTCTGCGTCAGCAATTAATTGGATCCGTAAAATGCAGCTTTTCTGTTTTGCGCTTAAAGGGTGCTCAAGTCTCATCAAGGCAGAAAGAGAAAGACTCTTTAAAAGGGGTTCCATCAGGAGCTTGGCAACAGCGTTTCCATGTGCCAATCTCACACTGAGTTTATCTCTAATGCCTGAGTGAGTGAGTGAGTGAGTACCTGTGTGTGTGATGGTCGTCTTTGTTGTTCATGAATGTTTTTGTCACAGGTTGAAATGGATCCTCTTCTGGAACAAGTTTTGGCGGGCTTTAATGCAACTCTCGGAACGATGAATCGGACAGACCCCCTTGATAAATTTTCAGGAACCCAGCTGCTTTTGCGCTTCAAGCCTCTGTTTATTCCACTCTACGCCTTGGTCGTTGTTGTTGCTGGTGTCGGGAACAGTTTCCTTCTTGCCTGCATTCTGGCAGACAAGAAGCTCCACAATGCCACCAATTTCTTCATCGGCAACCTGGCAGCTGGAGACTTGCTGATGTGCCTGAGCTGTGTGCCGTTGACGGCGTCATATGCTTTTGATGTCGGAGGCTGGGCATTCGGCCGTCCAATGTGCCACCTAATTCCTCTGCTGCAAGGTGCAACTGTCTTCGCCTCGGTATTATCCCTTACTGCCATCGCCATGGACCGTTACGTCGTGGTGGCATACCCGGTGAGGAGGCGTATCTCAGTTTGGGGCTGTGGCGCAGTGGCATTGGGTGTCTGGGCAGTTTCGCTGGCCCTCGCCGCTCCTCCTTCCCTCCACACACGCTACGTGGACCTGCGACCCAGTGGCATGGAGCTGGTGGTATGCGAAGAATTTTGGCTGGGAGCCGAACAACAGCGCCTACTCTACTCCTGCTTCTTCTTGCTGGCATCCTATATGATCCCCCTGCTGTCTGTAAGCATCTCATACTGTGCCATCAGTGTGCACCTTCGAAAACACACATTGCCTGGAGAGCCGTCCCATAGCCAGCAGCGATGGAGCAAGCAGCGACGCAAGACTTTCTCCCTTCTGGTGGCCTCAGTCCTTGCCTTTGCCATTTGTTGGCTCCCGCTGCAAGTCCTCAATCTCCTCCTGGATCTAGACTCAGACTTCCAGATCTTGGACAAGCGCTACGTCAACGTGCTGCAGGTCTGTTGCCACCTGATAGCCATGAGCTCAGCCTGCTACAACCCCTTTATCTATGCCTCACTGCACAGCAAGGTCCGCATGCACCTGCGGGGTTACCTCTGCCCTTGCAGACGTAGTGGCCAGGAGCTACTGTCTCGCTGCGCCTCCCGCAACCCTGCCACCTGCTTGACACTCATCTCTGAGGTAGCTGTGAAGGAGAGCCAATCACCTGAGAGCACCATCCCAGACAGCTGCCTCTGAAGATCCGCCGGACATCAGCACAGACGAATCAGAAGGAGCACTCAGACATTAAGGGGGTTTCGCAGCACTGGAGTGGTATTCCATCCACTATTCAATGTTATTACATGAGAACGAAGGGTTTTTTTTTTTGGGAGAAGGCTTTTCTTTCGTAAGGACTAAAGAGAATACTCAGGCTCTCAGCTTTGTTTTGATGTTTCTGTGGACATTAGTGATCCAGGTTCAAGATTCCCTCATACATCCCCTTGACCTTGAATCAAAACCCCTGATACTAAACACAAATATACAGAGCAGCTTTTACTGGAGGCTTGGAAGAATCTTTCTGTGAATACCCTGTCCTTGAACCCATCATTGCCGAGGGACAGCTCTTTTCCACTTCCTCCTGCAAGTAGCCAGGGAAATATCAGGTGTTTGTGTTGATTTACCTCTTTCTTTTCACCTCTGACCCTGCTGTATATTCATATATAGGATAAGCAATTAATAATGTTGCTTTAGTGCTCACCCATCCAGGAAACAAATGATGCAGAATGTCTTATAGATCCTATCAACCTCACAGTCCTTTAGGGATCACTACTCATCTGATATAGATCACTACTCGGTATCTTGCCCTCAGAGCCTCTCACTCTCAAGTCCAGACACTCTCAAGAGGGCTCGGGCAATCGGAGTTCAATCAAATGACAGCCTTTCGCCTCTGGTAATGGACTGTATGCTCTGCTTTAAGACACATATGAGGGAGCTTGCAATGAAACACTTCTACATTTCTGAAGATAGACATACTTTCATAAAATGTTGAAGAGAGTGAGACTGACCTTTTATAAGTGGCAAGAGCTAAAGTAATGATAATTTCACAGGAGCAAGTGCCAGTTGTTTTGCTATTACGTGGTTTTGTCGTTTTCCTAGGAGGGCTGTAAGAATTGATGTCTCATTTTGACAGCTCTCTGGAGGTGTGAGATAGACTTAATAAGATGATCCACAATGCATTCACACTACACTACATTACTCATCAAGTCAACCATTTCTCAGATGAATAAACAAGAGTATATGACCCAAAAGATTTATGGAAATTAATGGTAGAATGTCAGTGTTTGTGTGACAGAAACAAAGTCATACTATTAATGGTTTTCTTTTTCTTTAACCTAAGCTGGGTGCACACTGTGCACAATTTTGCATATGCTTTATGATAGTTGCTTTTCAAATTGTATGATGTGACCCCAGGGAGATTTTAAAAGTGAAATCCAAAGCAGACTATGCAACGTTAAATTTATTCAGTCCTTGTCCTTGTCAGTTCTTCATTTTTGTGTGAAATTGAAGTTAAACTGAACGATCCCAAGCATCTCCTTGCACTAACTTGGAAATGTTTTGTGAGGTGCGGCTGGGTAAAGAGATCATGAACTGCTCATTACAGGTTCTGTATGGAAAAGTAATATTAAATAAGTAACTTTACATTTATTTTGCATTAAATATAGTTATTAGTGGTAGTAGTATTTTATCTGACTTAAAAGCATCTGCCATCAGTGGCTGCCCCTAATTTGTTCTTCATTAGACTGCCATTGTTGCAGCAACGGCTGCAGGAAGCAAAATTTCAGATACCATCAGAACTTCACTGGAAGCTAAGATTCATTTCAAATTAAACCAAATGGCTCTTACTAAACTACCAGTGATCAACAAGAACAATAAATGAATGGCCGCACAGTGTGCACTCAGCTTTAGACTTGAATTGCAAGAATCTCCCCCTCCTCCACCCACCCACAATGCATACAGTCTTGTAGTTTTCTGGCTGATTCCATGCTACAACAATGTGGTTATAACCCGTGTGAGTAGAGTCACATAGATAACATCTGCTGTCACTATGGACAACCTTTTGCAATTGTGTTACCTTGTAAATGTTTCAGTAAAATGCAACACTTTCCCAGTATTTGAAAGAGTCTTGTCATTTATTAGAAAGCGGATCTCATGATCATATGCATAACAACACACACTGAAAGACATTTGCACACTGTTGCAAGCAAGTAACAAAAGTCACATGAATCAACAAACAATCTGTTTCTCACATGAACGCAGGCACCAACAATTTTGTGATTACAAACACTGTCACAGTGGGTAGAGGATGAAGCAGAAGTTGGTACAATTAAGTCAGGTGAGTTACGCCTGTGAATGTTTCTGCATGCTAATTATCAAATCTAGCCACCAACGCTGATTGCTAGCCAGTACAGGGCAACCAAGATCAAGATGGCCAATGCAAGTAGGGAATAAATGGATATAGCCACTGATCCCCAAGGGCTCCCTAATAATAAGAACTTGTGTATTCCCTGCAGTCAACATGTCTGGACCACCTAATTTCAAACAATGGGTCCCTTTGCATGGGGAGCGTGGTAGCAATGATGCTAATAGGCATGATTCATAATAGATGACAAATAGACCCCAGGACCTTGTTGAAACTGTGAGAGGCAGCAACAGTTTGTTACCCCATGTTGTGCATCATGACTAAGCATATAGTCACAGCTAACATTTCACACTTGGATGTCTTTGGAAAATCTGAGCAATGTTTGCGACATCGTTAAGATTTTTTCTGAAACTTCTAGAGGAGATATCCCTGTCTCCTCTCCATATAATCTCATTGTTGACTCAAAGAAACGTGAGAAAAGTGAGATTTTAAAAGTATGTAATTTATGACTGTTTCTTTCTATTCCAGTACTCAGACATAACATCTTAATATCTGCTTAACATAGCAGGAGGTTCATCAACATTATCGGCCAACCCTTTTATCCAGCAAAAAAAGGTTTTACTTTCCTGCCAGAACATATTAGGAAAACCAGTGAAGTGAGAGTTTGGGTCTAATGATGTCATTATGCTTAGAGCAGCTATGCAAAAGAATAGGTAAAAGAAGAATGCTGCAGATTCAAAGATGCAGACATTATGGAGTGGTGGAAACAAATGCATCATCAATGCCTGCACCAGAAGGTTTCAAAAAGAGCATCTGTTGTTATTGGTTCCAATGTCAAACACATCTGGCTGCTTAAGATTCAATTGGCTAGAGGGGGGAGAACGGGATTGTGAAATCTGTGAAATTTGAAGTCAAAAAATGTACCAGGTTAGTATTCTCTGACCACCTCGTGACTTAACAAGGACCTTAAAGTGGTTCTCAAATACACAAACAAGCTTTTTTCAGCAAAACCTCAAGATGAAGGAGAACAAAGTAAATTAAAGCCCAGAGATCAAAAGAGCTCAGCCTTTGTGTGCAGGTCAGGAATTGTGTTTTGTTTTTTTGTTTTTTTTAATTTAACTCATTAACGAGCTAATTTATTACAAATCATTGGAAGGAACATGCGGCACCTTTTGTGTAAATGAAAGGCAGCATGAGGCTTTTGAATGCATCAATTCTGCGGAGGAGGTAAAAGGCAATCTGTTGCAAAAGGCAATTAGGATTTGTGAAATGGATATAAATTAATTTGATTTGTCACATGATAAAAATAGATTAAAATGTTTGACTAAGTATTTTAAAATATTTTCATGAAAAACTGCAAAGCTGTCTATAGCAGGGTTTCTCGACTCTGACGTTAGTTATACAATTTTAAAGTCACTGCTAGACTGCATTTCACTGCTAAAGTGATCAAAAGTGCAGTCTTGGTGGTACAATTTGGCCTTCTCTTTTTTTCAAGTTATTAAAGTAATTATGGGTTCTACAAGGACGTTAATGCTTTGTTTACACTAAAATCTCATCAGTATGATGATTCCAAAATGATGTGAACACATCATTACATCCTCACAGAGGATGTATACACTAATGGTTTTTCTGTTGATTAATTGCCATACCATTAAAAAAATCAACCTTTCATTGGCAGGACAAGCAGATAAGCCCCACCCCAAATTCGCACCAGTAGTTGAACCAAAGTTGGCAGCTGTCTTCAATTTTCTGTCTCGTATGCCATCAACCAAGAAATAGTTTACGTACAGTTGTTTTAACATTAAACTGGAAAGCGTATTTTTAGCATTATGCCAATTAATTTCACAACTATTAAAAATAACACACTTGCATGAATGCATTTGAATTTAGCATCCTAAAATCTTTACAAACTGCACAAAAGCGCAAAAGAATTGTGGATCCAGCTAAAAAGTAAGTCATTCTTTCATTCATAAATTCAATCTCTCGTGCATTTATTGTCAGCCAAAAGAAAATCGCACTTAAATTCACACACTTCTTTACCATGAAATCCTACTCCGGGCCCAATACTGACAACATGTTTCGAACAGCTGAAGTGTAAGTGAACATTGCAGGGGTGAAATGGTGCTTCAGGGAAACCATAGCAACCATTTTTAAGTTGCCACTCAAGTAATATTCATTTAGATTGTTCCCATTTGGCAGTGCACCGCTGTAGCCTTCTTCCTTTCACTTTATTCCTCTGGGGAACGGGACAAAGTACAAATTCTTTTGGCAGCCACCATAACAACAGTGATAACAACAAGATCAAACAGAAATGTATTAGAAATGGCATCAAAAAGAAAACATTTTATTAACTCTCGCACATGTACAAAATGTTCCATTGGTTTCATTGGCATTTCAATTTTGTCTATTGCCGCTGTGCTATGAGCCCTCTTAGCCTTACCGTGAAACGCAATCAGGGTAGTCAGCTAGTTATGATGCACTTATTTTACAGAAACTTCAAGTGTTTGCCCCATATTTCCCAAGGTAAACCATGCAGGGATTTGCATAAATTTGCATAGGCCGTTCAGAAGAGGAAACACAATGAGTGAGACAAATGACAAAATGCGCCAGCCACTGAAATACAAGCAAGCTGTATTTGCGCAGCTTTAAAAACAAAATTGCCTTAACTGGAATAGCTATCAGCTGCTGATCTGTATGCAGTTTTTGTTTTCTAAAAATTACAGCTTTAGCTGTACAGCTGTAGGTTTATACATGTGAGCCACTTTAATTTTCCTGGTGTGTGATATAAAATTGCATTATTATCAAGTAATTATCTGAGAGATGATTATGAGGCTTTGCCGTCTGGACGTTTTTTGAAAGGATCGGGAGCTCTTAGCATTCTGTGTACTCTGTATGTTCAATAAATAAGTAGTGACAAGAAAAAAGCTTAATCAATAATGCTCTGAGGAGGAAAGATGAATAGAGGTCTTGCTAATAAATGAGTCTCTCTGTTTCGGTATCTCGTTTTGTTCACATTCAAATACACTGTGAATAAAAACATATCCGTCACGCGCAGCGACCTTGTCCCAAGTGAATTTTTGAATGCAGTACAAGGAGATCTCACGTTTAAAAGACTGTCTTAGCCATACTGTACAAACAAATACACGATAATCACTGCCTGCCATGAGCAATAGCAATTTTACTTGTTAGAACAAAATTAGCCACCAATTAGTCATATTTAAAGAGACAGTCCCCGTTAAGGAAAATTCTATCATCGTTTTACAGTAATCACCTTCATACCATCGAATGACTTTCTTGCGTCTTGAAACATAAAAGAAGAAATTTCAAACTGTTTTTTGATCATTCAATGAAAGTCAGTGGGGTCCAAGATGCGTACAGGTTTGAAACAATATTATGATGACAGAATTATCATTTTTGGATGAACTGTCACTTTAATAGTGTGTTAGATTTCAAAATGTGTTTCATCTGTGACATTTTTCATCATAAGACAGGCATCTCATATTAAACTGATTCGTTTGATGGGAACAGTTTGCTCCCTCTTACCAAGAGCTCGTGCTGTGTTTCTTTGAGGCTGAGTGTACATGCCTCACATTACATGTCCATTTTTCTTCAAGCTGCCAGAAATAGGTGTCACTGGGTCAATTATTACCAAACAGTGGAAAGATTCCTCTGGATAAGCTGGAATGGAATGGAAAAGGCTTCTGTCGACTCTTGTTGTGTCCTAGAGATTATTTTAGGAGGAAGCAAGATAAACCCTAAGGGTTTTTGTAAGCCGCTGCTTCTTAAGTAGGTCTATCAGATTTTATGAAGGTGTCTTATTCATGACAGGTTTGATCCTCAGTGAATTTTGGTTATTGAAGCTGTCACAATATTTGATTATTTTAGTGTGAGTGAGCTTTTGATTATTATTTCTTTCTTTCAGTCAATAATTTATATGTTGGTCTCTTCCACAAAGCTCCTGTATGTGATACATGTAATTTGAAAAGAAAAGAGCAAGCAGTGCATTCTCTTATTTCCTTTTGTGTTTTGTGGAAGAGAGAAAATCAAAGAGGTTTGAAGCGACTTGGGGGCAACCTAGGGCTGGGCGAAACTGTATCACATTATCAGTGTTTGATATCGGTCAATATTGATAATTATTGATATTTTTTATGACCCATTTAAAATAAGAACCAGGAGAAATATATTACATTTAAACATGTTTTTGTTAAACTTAACCTTCCTCTGATCATAATCCCCTCAGTTATTAAGACAGAAATGTCAACAACCATGGAAAACTCAAATTATTAAAAGTGAAGTGACTTGGAGACCCATACTTGGAATTTGTGCTCTGCATTTAACCCATCCAACGTGCACACACACACAGTAGTAAACACACACACACACACACACACACCGGGAACAGTGGGTAGCCATTGCTATAGCGCCCAGGGAGCATATGGGGGAACGTTTTTGATTGCTCAAGGGTCACACCTCAGTCGTGGTTCTGAAGATGGAGAGAGTGCTGGTTATTCACTCCCTTCCCTTCCCTTCCCTTCCCTTCCCTTCCCTTCCCTTCCCTTCCCTTCCCTTCCCTTCCCTTCCAATTTAACTGCTTTTACTTCAGATTCTCTCTATGTAATACTATATGAGACAGAAAAACCTGATGCATTAAATATGATGTTCATAAAAAAAACGCATGTGCGAACTTTTTTATTTTATGTAAAAAACTGCTCTATTTGGGGGGAAACTGACTACTGCTTTATATGTCAGGCTTTAAAGGGCTATTGCTGATATTATGGTTTACATTTTCAGACTCCTCTTTTCCTTGGATAATCCTTCTAGTTTAATGCCATGTTTAGCCATTTCTTATTTTCAGTGCGTTCTACCTTTAAATTAGTCATCAGAATGAAGAGTCATGCAGTTGCAAAGTCATAAAATATGTTTGATTCACTTCATAGTCATTGAATGTTTTTCTTTTTTTTTATTTACAGTGCATTTCATTTTTGTTTTTACCACCCACACCTTTGGGGCTTTTGCATTTGTTGAGGCTAATTGGTGTAGGTGTTGTCCATAAGGCCTTGTCCAGGACCAGTTTCCTCAACCCAAGTCCTAATGGAATCAAGAGGAGGAAACTGATCCGGGATCAGAGGATCCAGGGTTATTTTACATCAACACAGATGGTAGTGGGTGAGGAGGCTGGTGTGTGGCTCATGCCATCCACGTCAGAGCCCAGAGAACACAAACAAGGCCGTGGATCAGCCGGGCTCCTGATACCTCTAAGCTTGGGCTTACGCAGCCATCAGAGGTCTGGAGCGGCCAACTCAACAGATTGGATAATCAGACGCCGCTGCTGTCAGATTTAATCGAGCACAAATGTGAGGTTTAATGGATAATGTTGTTTGGTTAATGCAATTCACCCATCTGGAAATGTGGTCTGCGTTACGGATGCATGTGACGCTTGTTCTATTTTTTATTTATTTTTTTTATAGACATACATTGAAGTAAAACGTGTCTACATCGATTTCGTAAATTCCTGAATAGAAAGTTTTATTATTTTCTTTTTTTCTATCTATAGAACAATTTTTTTATTTCTCACTGGCACATATGAGTTTAATGTGCGCTCTTTTGTTTATTTTGTTATTTTTTTATATTCCTGAACAGAAAGTACAAAAATATTTAGATGATTTTACATTATAACACACACACTCAGAGTGAGTGAGAAAGAGAAAGCATTTTATGTCATTTTAATTTAATATATAAATTGTAATTTAACTTTAACCAACAAGGGTCTTTAACTCCCCTGTACAGAGAGTCAAATGTTTTATTGAAGTAACCCGTCCGCCGTATTGTTGCTGTCTTGACTTCGTTATTCACCATGATTATCACTGAATATTCGAAAGATGCCACAATCCTTTGCAGCTGATGGTCTGCGAACCCAACGGCTCTGTGCGAACCTACAGTGAATGATGTCAAGTTGACCGGGTTAAGACGGCGGACACCTCTACGTCCTTGAAGCGGCGTCTATATACTGTATGTCTATGTATACATAAGACAATAGCGTTTCAGCATAATGTATTCGGTAATGATACACACAAGATTCAATAGCATTTCACAACCAAGGCAAATTCAAGTATTCTTCTGGCGGAAAATTTTTAATTTGCAGCACAGGATGAGCTTTATGGCGGTCAGACACGGTGATCGCATCTATTCCATTCACAAATCTGTCACTTTGCCTTGAAATATGAATCCTTTTTGAATAAATAATGGTAGTAGTTGTATCTGCCTGTTATATCATGTGTTTTATGGGGTTTGGTTACATGCTCATAAATGTGTAAATAATGTAATATAAATAAAACAGCTGTTTACAATGAAAAATCACATCCCTACATACTGTATATGCAATAATGGCAATATCTGTCACGAATTGCTCTCAGAAGTGACGTTGCAATCTTGTTGCTCAGCTGGAACACAGAGGCACGGAGACAGAAGATTCCTTAGAAGCGTGAACATTTATTATAAAACAAGAATACGTGGGAAGCTGACGAAACGGAGATCAATGCAGACGATCACAAGACCAACATGTAACATTAACAATTGACATTGAACTAGAGACAGGGAGTGATATAAGTACACAGACTAATCAACAGAAAAAGCAGGACACCTGGAAATGACAGTTGGCAGATAATCGAACACTTATGACAAGGGCGGGGTTACAGATGATCCGAGCACATGGAACAGATATCAAAACATAAGCACAAGCACATAGACACATGACATAGTACAGAGAAACATACACAGAGCACGGCTTCGGCGTGACAATATCATTACCCAGTACATAATTTAATTATCACTATAAAATTCCCAGCATCTGGCGTTGGCATATTGACGCCAAAGGTGTCTTATGTAGTTAAAGCAATGGAGGACCTGCACATTGACAAATGACACTAAAGGGGTACCCTATGCATCAAAAAGGGACCCCAAAGGGTCCTGACCAAGCTTCGATATGTGATGAGTTGGGAGTGAGGTTGTACTGTCCTGAAGTAGTGGGATGAATTTTATATTTGTTATGTACAACTAGTTTAGCACTTAGTTTTGTTTGTTTTCTCCTGGAAAATCTTTTGTCTGCTCCAATAGCTCACTCTGAGTGTGAGTGTGTGTGCTTAAGAGCGATAAACAGCCCTGCGTTTGACACTCTCCCTCCCACCTGCTAAACATGACTCAGTGTGCTGGAGTCTAGATCTCAGCAAGACATGAGCTCAAAGTTAACATGCCAAACTCACACCTGCACATTAGGAGGCTCTTGCTCTTTCTCTCTGCACGCTTGCACGGATGTGTATTTTAATGGCGACTCAACCAGCTTATAGTGCTGCGCAGTCTTTGTGACTTCTGCTCAGTCTATCTACAGTATCTATCTATCTATCAAATTTTTTTTTAATCCTTTTCGTTCTTTGTTTCAATGTATTATTTATTTTGATTTTTATTATGGTTTATTGGTCATGAAAGATTGCTCATACAATGAATTGATTAATTATTAGTCTGGCATTACTTTATTTTCTTCCAATTAAGACATACACATTTCCAACTAGATTCAACCATTCTTTATTTCTTGCATGACACAATTTGAATGGAATTGGCCATAATGACTGTTATATTGAAATGATGTGTTTTTGGGTTTGTTTTTGTATTGTTTTAAACCTTTTCAAAGCAAACGCATAAATATTGAGAAAAGCATCAAACAGCGAAATATCCCACCAATAAAATCTCAAGTATCGAGATTTGTCTAATGGCCCCAGTCTGGCTGTAAATTGATATTATATAAACTGCATTTCTATGCTCAGCTGCTAGCGTCTGTGATAACAGCAGAACCCTTTAATCTGTTTGGTGAAATAGTTTGCTCTATTGATCCATAGTTGGGATGAATAGATTCAGGCTTGATTCACTGCCACCAGGCCCTGTTTGCACTTCCTAAATGGTGTTTATCTTGTGGCTGTCATGTGGCGTGACTGCAGGTTTACATAAGAGGAGCCAAGGAGTATGAAGTCAATTACGCTGCACCTCCACATCCACTTTACAACACTGAGGTTATTTATCTGGAAAGTGACTCCTTTAAGTCAGAAACGAGTCAGACAGGGTGTTAGACTTATGAAAAGGAAAGATAGAGCAATAAATATAGATGCATCTAAAGAGGATTGCAGTCACTGCAATAGTAATACTGGTTATGTATGTAATAACAGATATTTTGGTCATTGTTTTAGGCTATGGCAATAAAGCCGCTTTCATTTTTCTTTGAATAATTTCCATTTTCTGTCTCTCTTTTTTCCAACTTCTGGGAACAATTTCCATTTTTTCTGTCCCCAACAGCACACAAAACCCACTAAAACACACCCAGGGATGCTGTCTGTGAATGTCAATACAAACTAAATTTGTCTAACCAAAGATTTATTCACTGACTTCCCATCAAAACTCAACCATTCCATTCAGACATAAAATATATGGCACAGAAGATCCTGATTAGATCCCATTTGATTGCAGAATTAGGAAAGGAAAGGACGTGACAAGGTATGGTTTCCTATACTTGGAATTTGTGCCCTGCATTTAACCCATCTAAGTGCGCACTCACACAGTGAGACGTGATCAACCACACACACACACCCAGAGCAGTGGGCAGCCACTGAAGTTGGGGGAACGGTGCCTTGCTCAAGGGTCTCACCTCAGTCGTGGTACTGTAGGTGGAGAGAGTGCTGGGAATTCACTCCCACAATCCCTGCCGGACCTGGGACTCGAACCCATGACATTGCATTGTGTAAAAATGTCTTAAAGGAACTGTTCACCTAAACATCTGCTGAAAATGTCCTTACCCTCAGGCCATCCATATTTGGAGGAATTTAGCATTACATCACTTGCTCACTAATGATCTTATGTAGTAAATGGGTGCCATCAGAATGAGGGCCTGTCCACACGGAGACGCGTTTCGCTGTATACGTATACATTTTTTATCGTATTGGCGTTTCGTCCACACTGATCCGTCGTTTTAGGAGACTGAAACCGCTTTTTTTTTAAACCGGGTCCCAAAGTGGATAAATATATCCTTGCGCGCTGTATACAAAGTCTTCTTCTCCGTTTATAGTGTATCTCTATGGCAGAATTACAGCGCCCCATA
>JAUCMU010000027.1:1780971-1796550 GCA_032275025.1 Enteromius treurensis | reverse complement strand
AGTGAAGTAAACTTTAAGGGATTTCCCCTGCTCAGGGAGAAGGGAGCAATGAACACTGTGTAGGGTACATGTCAATTAGAACACATCTCATGCACGGAGCTCTCTTTTAATGAGCTGATCATCAGAATCAGGTGCGTTAACAAAGAGAGACGTGCAAAATATGCAGAGCAGTGGGGCGCGAAGACCAGGATTGAGAACCGCTGCTTTAAAGTGTTAGTCTTCTGAAGTAATCTAAGTATTCTAAACCATTTGGATGATTTACTGGTAGATGTAAGATGGTCTTCAAAGGGTCCTCTTTTCAGGTCTAAAGAAAGGCCACACAGGTTTGTAACGATGTAAAAATGAGCAAATGAGGCGTAAATATTCATTTTGGGTAAATTATCCCTTTCAGGTCAGCCAGCAGTCAGAGGATGTACCAGTGTGTCCTTGTTGCTGTAGTGCACCATCCAGCCTTCCTTGATGGCTGTGCTAGAACGGCGTGTGGTCTGCCTGATCGACTGCACTACTCTCATCAGAGGAATATTAGCACTGGGAAAACATCATAGCACATCAATTATGAGATCTTATAAGAGAATCTGACATGAGAATGCACAGTTGCAAATCGAATTTTCACACTTTACTGTATGTAAAGGGCTTGCACACTATTATATATGATTTGTATAAGGCATAAAACCATCTCAGACTCATTTGAAATACATGACTCACTACCTCAAAAGATTCAAGATTCTTATTCCATATCTGAAAAATGCAGCAAAATATATATTTTACTGCACTTGTAGCATGTTTTATGGCAGCTTCAGGTAAAAAGTGCTGCGAGTGACATTAAATATTTTCAGTTTTCCCAGTTATTACATTGTTTATTGTGCATGTTTCAGCATTTCATAAATGTAATGTCTGCTTTAATGGCGCTAAATTGTGCTGATCGCGTTTTCTTTTGTAGCCCCAAAATAATCCAGCTTTAAACTTAACTAATTGTATTTACAAAAGCAAATGTGAGATAAAAACACAACCATGCCATTTTAGCTTCCTTTGGCCAGGTTTAAGCTTTTTTGTGTCTCTTTTTTTAACAGATTCGTACCAGAGAGCTTCGTATCGCAAGTGCAGTGCTCTACCGGGTAAGCTATCAAGCAAGTTTACTATGTTAGGAAAGCTATTTATATAGAGCTGGTTATGTTATGTAAACAGCCAAATGCATTAGATTACAAATCCAAAACTTTTGTAAAAATGTTGTCATAATTTGTGTAAAAAGGGACTGAAGCAGTCATTATTTTATTGTCACTTGTGTTTATTTCAGATACTCTAGTGAACTGTATATATAGGTACATTTTTGCAGTAATGTAGGCAGTCACATATTTCCAGTGAGCCTGAGTCGGATAAAACGTACAGGTTTTTAGGCCTTAATTTTGTCTCAGTGTCTGAAATCTGTCTTACTACCTCTGGTCTCCACTGGCGCCACACTGGTTGCTGTCTGGGGAGAAAGACCCGGGGATACTGCAGGCCTCATCCGAGTCGTCCATCAGAGATGACTTATCAGTGTCAGAATACTCATTACTGTAGTCCATCGGCACCTCCGTGTCTGTGCTTGGACTTAATATGTCTGAGAGAAAGACAGATGGGAAATAAAGTCCAAAGATTCACACACAAGCACAGTGAAGTGACAAACAATAATTACATGTTTGCAGAAGTAGAAAACACAGTGCAAATATTCCAATGTGTTAACAATGACCATCATGTCAACAATGCTTCTCTCACACTCATTACCGAGACTCTCTCCTAAGCAGTCATTTGGGACCTTGTACGCACATCGCTTGTGGCAGTTGAACTTGCAGTCTTAAAAAAGAAAACAAAAATCAAATATTTAAACAATATCAAATAAAAATATTGCAAATTAATGGTTCAATGTATTATAAATCTTTAAAATGTAATTAATACAGTAAATAAGTACACTACTTGTCTTCTTGAATGTTTGCGTTGTTGCTAGAATATTTTTCCCTATTAAAAACTTAATTACTGTCAAAAGCTTGTAGTCAGTAAGATTTTTTGAATGCTCCTTTTAGGTCATTTATGCTCTTAAAGATCTTATGTTTATCAAAGCTGCAATTATTTGATAAAAAATCCAGCAAAACAATAAAATTATAAACAGAAATGTAATTATAAGTACAAATCTCTTTTCTTTTTGTAAATGTTTTATAATGTTATTTATTCCTGCTGATTTGCTGTTGCTGTTCTCAATATCATTAAAAACAATGATGAATCTATTAATTATTAATCATCTTTGAAAAGCTGAATGAAAATGATGTCATGAATTACTCACCCTCATGTTGTTCCAAACCCATAAGACAAATTATGATATTTTTGATGAAATCTGAGAGCCATCTGATCGTCCATAGACATCAGTACAACTGAAATGATCCCAGCTCCAGAAATCTTCTACCATTTTAGAGTTTACGTTCGGGTGGAAAGCACGCACATGAATGTGATTTGCGGTAGTTTATTCCTAGGGGACAAACTTTGCATGTATTGCTATCCTCTTTAAAATTGTGGAAGATGTAACTGATGGGAGAAAAATGGTTGAGTACATTTTTTTATTTTTGTTTTCTTTATGCAAAAAGAGTTTTGTCATAGCATCACAAAACTGAAGTTGAGTCACATGGACTGTTTTACCGTTTTTTTTCGATCTGGGATCATGTCAGTTGTATTGCGGTCTATGAAGGGTCAGATGGCTCTCTGATATCATCAAAAATATGTAAACGAAGGTGTTTGGAATGACATGAGGATGAGTTATTATTGGCAGAATTTTCATTTTGGGGTGAACTAACCCTTTACAAGATAGAAAGTGTACATATTTAAGTGTATGTTCAGTGTTATTAAGATAATCTTCAAGCAAGATAACTACGCAATTGCACATAAGATCAATATTTAATTTCAACACAGATCAATATTTCATGTCTAGTCATCTAATCATTACCACAAACTCGATCCGATCACCTTGTCATTGCATTCCGGTATACAATGTAGGTCATTATGCAGGTCTATGTGGAATTCACTAATACAACATGAATGAAATCCATTTCCTAGCTCTTTTAGTACTGATTTGTAAGTCAGGGTGGATTATTGAGCAGGATTGTCAGACCTTTGCACTGGAGCCCCTGTCGAAAGAGTCCTCTAAGCAGTCTTTTGCAGTACTGACACACGGTGGGACGCGTGTACGAGTGTACGGCGAACGTGTGCGGGACCTTCACTTTAGTCATGAGGATCTTGTCCAGGTGGACAGGCCGTCCCGTGTAAAAGCGCCTGGCCTCACTGGGGGTGCGGGGCTGGAGAAAGATCAACATGTTGTTTACATAATTTGATATTATTAAATTAAACATCAATATCCCTAAAACTGAAGTCAACTGAAAATTCTACATACTATAAGGTTCATTAGTTAAGCAATGCATTGACTAATATTAACTAAAGGACAGGACAGGACGTGACAAGTGGCTAGGTATGGTTTTCCATATTAGGAATTTTTGCTCTGCATTTAACCCATCCAAGTGCACACTGAGGAACATATATTATGTTAGTTAATTCAAATATCTGTGCTGTACCATTTGGGTGTGTGATCGGATGAGACTGGCTTCTTCAGACGTCACGCTGCTGTTGAGGCTACTGAGGGACTCTGCGGTGGACAGACGCAGAGACTGACTGCTGGTGAGGGACGTGGTGGACAGCCGCCGCTTCCTCGCCCCACTGCAGTTATTGGGAATGCTAAAAGCACACCTCTTGTGGTAATTCAATCCACAGCCTGCAGGGGGAGACAGTGAGAGGGCAACAAGTTGGACACTGTGGACATTTGTCACATTTATGTCCAAACACTCTTGGACATAGATGAAGATAGCCGGGACATGGAAAATAAATGCAGTTGCATGACAGCTCACAATAGGTCTAGCTATGATTGAACGAAAACAAGTGCGGCATGAAGAAAACAAGTAGTGAAAGATAGAGTCCCCACCATCGCATTTGAGTCCTTGACGCACCAGGCCGAAAAGCATCTCGCCGCAGTGATCGCAGAATGCCGGAGCACGATACGAGTGCACGTTTAACGCGTGAGGACGGATCTGGAAGTCTTCAGATGTAGCAGCAGCTGCAGAGCACAAAACAAAATCACAAACAGGAGACATCAGTGCTACTCAAATGTCATTTAGGATTTCTGCTGGTTTTATGAAGGTAAATAGACATTTTATGACCAAACTGAGTGATAATTTAATTAAGGTCGCAAAATTGAGAAGGACTTGTATTTGCAAAAAATACAGTTTCGAACATATCTTTGTTATTTGTTTATTTAACAAACAACAACAACAAGAAATTATGCAAAAAAAGAAGAACAAAAATGCTTAAGGCTTAAATGGCTCTGTTCACTTTTTTCTGTAAACTTTCTACTACTGCATTTGAAGATCCGTGTGTTGGACAGATAGAGTATCTGTATTATGGGTATATCTAAAAAAAAAAATAAAAAAAAATTAAAAAAAAAACTGTTTACAAGTTTTTCTGGTCAAATTTAATTAAAAAAAAAAAAAAAATCAAAATAAAATTGCATTATTGAGCAAAAATTGTTGCCATGGTGATATTTTAGTATTATTTATATCCTATAGCATTTATTAACATTTTTAAATATTTTTCAAATATTATATTTTTTATATTTTCATTTATCCGTTTTATTTTGTGTTTTCGTCATTTTAGCTTTTTATTTTAAGATTTTTAATAGAAGTATTTCTTAATAATGTTGAATGTACTTTACAAAAAATATATAAGCTATTTCAGTTTTTTTTTAAATCATTTTGGTATCCTTTTTATTTTAGATAGTTCCCAAGGAATTTCTATATATTTCATTTTATTTTAAAATAAATGTTAATACACAATATTATTAAATAAAGTTATTCCCCTTGTATCCTCTACAATAACTGTAATGTGACTCACTGTTGTAGACATTGTTATAATTATTAACTACACATTATATTTTAAAGACTGTATAACATGTACTACAATGTATTAATATTTTTTTAAACGGTATAAATGAAAATTAATTCAAACATGTATGATAATGAGATTGAGTGAATTGCCATAATGTGAAAAATGTTCTCCACAGTCCAGTGGTCGCTAGAATTAATGCCATGTCACCAAAAATCATCATATCCTCATTATAAATGACTTGTAGCTTTGTTGCTGCATGCTTGAATGCCTTTTGTGTGAGTGGTTAATTAATACCAATCGACTTACCGGACAAAACAACTTCCACCAGGTCGCCCTCCTGGATGTCCGACACAGCTTTGACCAGCTGCAGGATGTTACTGCTGCTGGTGTCATGCTTGAAGAGGAGAATCTTGTCGTAGATTCCATAAAAGCCACATTCAGGAAACTGGACAAAACAAAGAGAGAAAGAAACATTGATTAGCCTCATTTCTAATCCATCTATACATATCCTCTACTAAGATTTCTCTTTTGCTGTTGTTAAAAGCCTTCACCACATTACAACAGCTCATAACAACCACAACATCCTTCATAGATTTTCGGCTCATGGACAAACATGGAGAATCCAATTTTGAGATGAGCTACTAAAATCTATGGCCATCGTGTTAATGAAGAGCCATCTGCAAGGGTCCCGATGGTGGCACTTTTGCAGGTGTACCCACCAAGGATCTCCACTCGTATTTGTGCAAGTGCTGCACGTCAAGGTGGGGCGGGGGTGTTCTGTGCTTCTGCCAGCTGCATTTTGAAGATTTCCTGTTGTTGCAGAGAAGAGCTTTTAATTCACGTAGCTCTGCTGCCGTAACGCTTCTGAGCGGTTTCTAGAGGTTTTATGTTGTTTGTGCTGTTTTAGGAGATCAAATGTTCCTGGAACTTTTGAAATAAAGTTCAAAACAATACGTAAACATAATGTAGGTTTTATTACCAGAAACTTTTCTTACGCCCAAAAAACAACCATTTACTGAAATAATGTGGGGGGAAATGATTAGCTATGAATTATAACAGATTATTGCATACGACAGCAACAACTAACGTCAATGATGTCTACTTAGGTTTCAGGAACTTGGGCATAGACATTTGAAATAACATTGACAACAGTAAATGGGGGGGGGGTCGAGTGCTTCTTTTTATTTATTTATTTATTTTTTTGCATTTTCCCATGCTTTAAAATGTGTTTAAAATAAGTATTTTTGTCTTGTTTTTATTACAAGTATTTAAATATTCTTATATCAAGATCAATTTGCTTGAAAAGCAAAAGGATTAAGCATCAAATTTGTCTGCTGAAAAATATCAACATGTTGTAATTTTTTGCTTAAAAAAAAGGAAAAAATATCTGTCAGTGGGGGAAGAAAAATTAACTTCTTTTCTTTTTAAATTTAGATTATTTTGCTTTAGATGTTTTTTCTTCTTGTTTTAAACAAAACAATTATCAAAATTAATAAATATTTCAAGAAACAAGACTTAATATTTTATACTTTATAATATTTTATACAAGTAAATTTATCTTGATTTAAGACGGTTTAGATATTAGTCATAATGCAAAACAAGACAAAAAATACTAAGTAAGAAAAACAATTCTGAAGTGTACAAACTTCAGTATATCCAACAGAAAACCCATAGCCCATGTGTAAAACTTCCCATATCATTTTACTTTCAAAGACGAAGTTTACTTTGAGACTTTAAAGGTACAAAAACAGCCTGTTTTATTCTAAGGCTCATGTAATATTCCATTATCACAGTTCTTAATGCAATAAAACATTGATAAACATTAGCACTGGCCCTCAAGAGAACTAAAAGTATTTAAAAAAAAACACTGTGACGCCTTTAAAGCCTGGTGCATTTTTAAAACCAAATGGCAATGTTATAAACCAGCACAAATAATTAACATCCAACACCTTTTAATCTCCAGGCATGTAGAGCCGCCGAAGACGCAGCAGAGCAACTCTTTGATGAAGATCTTACAGGGAGATTCCGACGCAGTGTCGCGCAGAACCTATTTGAGCTAATTAGCATGAGAGCTGGTGTGGTGGATTTGCTTGGTTGCTTTTCATTTCGAGCTGACAGCTGTGACCGTGCTGTGATATAAGACTGAGAGCCAGTCGGGTGTGATACCTGAGCACTTCTGCATTACAGCCGTCGTCTGCCAATCATTGTAGACCGAAATCCCACTTGGCACCGAACAACTACCTGGCATGAGAAGATCTGCAACCTGAACAAGCCAACTTGGAGGGAGTTTGAAATGAGAAAGCTGGGCGCAGTCAATAGCTTGACAACGGTGCAGTGTTACATATAATGGATGACAGAACAACAAGGATGAAAAAAGATATAGACGCCTCATACCGCAGGTCAAAGGAGTGTGGGACGTAGGCTTGATAATGTCAGTCAAATTCATAGGGGCAGTGAAGCAGATCTCCTGAATACTTTATAGTGCACCATTCAACGCATGTCATACAACTCAGTGAGCTGGAAGCCATCACAACCAGCATACCGAACCTGACTCTTGCCCCTCGTCTTGTGTCAGTGTTTGTGCTCGAGCGGTGCTGGAGAAAGCCAGTTGGGATTTTCCACTGCGGAACATGGAATCATGGCTGATATCGGCGCACGCATAGCACACTGAAAAATCAATCACGCGTAAAGAATCCTGTAAATAAGTAAAACCAGGTTTAAGATTGGTCTCGCATCCCAGCCATGGTGAAGTTTGGTGGGATTTTCCAAAAAACGAATTGATATGAAGTGATTTCGAACAAAGTAAACATTTCGTTTAGAACAGGGGTGACAATTTCAGTTCCTGTAGGGATATAACCCTAATTAAACACACTTGAACCAAAGTAATTAAGGTCTCCAGACATTATAGAAGATTTTAGGACCTGGCTGGAGCCAAACTCTGCAAGACAGTGGCTCTCCAGGACCAGAGTTTGCTCCTAGATAGCTACCATCCTCTAGTTCCGACGCATCTGCCTGTAATTATCAGGCACCTGTGAACACCTTGCTTATCTGGTTCCAAGTCATTTGATTGGGGTTGAAGCTGGAATCTGCCGCATGGCAGATCTCCAGAAGCAGGGACGGAGAGCGCTTTTTCAGAGTTTGTTTCTAGAGTTCAAACAGCTTTACAAAAAAGTTCACGGTGGCTATGGCACAAACTACCACTGGTCCATACTCATAACGTATAGGAAATACGTAAGTGTATTTGCTTCACTTTGACCATTCTCTGTAGATCCCATCTTCACACGCAATCGACTCAAGAACAAAGAACGATGACAAGAGCAAAGTTGGTTTGCAGTTGATTTTGGTAGTTTGAAACAGTGTGCACACTTTCTGGAAAACCTTGCATCGGCTGGTAAACACCTTTTAATTTTGGGACCATGGTGGTTAAGTTAGAAGTACATAATCGTAAGGCTGAGCAATAAAACGCATGTGATAGTCGTCTTGTCAGTATAAAGCCGGCTCTGTAATCAGCTGTTATAAAGAAATGTGATTTTACTTGACCGGAGCACCAAATTGAGTACATGGGGACTTTAATGAAGGATCATGCTGATGCTGTGACACAAGCATGGAAAATCATTTATAGCGCAACAGCAAGGAGTGTGAGAACAAAAAACCCAGACACAACATCAGAGAGACAACAGGAAGAGACAAACTGAGACAAAAGGAAAGAGAAAGAATATGGAGAATTACTACACTCCATACAGAAAACAACACCTTTCCACCCAGTTCCTGTTTTTTCCCACCACCTAAGGATTCCCATGTGTTCCTTTCAGAGCACATGTGGCTAACCTCTACCTCATTCAAGGGAAGAAACGGACCCTGGTCTGTGGCCTTCCGCTCGAAATACTCCCTCCCTTTCCCTGAAGCTTCCACAAGAAAGTCAACAACCCTCCATCTTGTCTATTTCCAGAGGCTTGAGCTGCTGCCAAAGATTATAGTCCACACCCGGACTGCTACCACAATTTCTAACCAACCTCTAACCATGTTTGACAGCAGCAGGCGGCCTAGGGTGGAAACAGTCACACAGTGGCTTCAGGCGCTTGCTAAACCAGGCAAAGTCTGTTCAGAATCTGTTTGCAATTAATGGAGCTGCTATAGTTGCTTGTGAGACAAACTACTTTTTCTCCTCTGCTATATAAAGCTGTTACTTAGTCTCTGATTGTTCAAAGACCACCTTATGCATATTTTATACAAACATGACAAGCTGATCTGACTGGATGAAAGTAAGCAGATGCACCATCAAACAATTTTGACTAATAAAATTTGACTGTATTTGTACGTTTACAGGGTTAATGGAGTTAAATACTAAAAAGATACTTACAAGTCTTGTTTAAGGAACTTGATAGAAAGTAAAGTATACTAAATTGATCATTTTCAGGGTTATATTTGTTAAATAACTAATATTTATTGCATTCTCTGAACAAAAGACGTCACTTGTGCATAAGATACATGTGTATAAGATAAGTTACCTTATTTAGCAACTAAGAGGTCTACGTAAGCTACATATTAGTAACTAAATTATGTATATTTCGTACAGTGACAGTTTTTGGTATTTTCTTCTATAAAGTCTACACATGTCCGATTACATCACATGGAATTTGTACACATCACTAGTTGGGAGCACTCAAACTGATTTTAGGTACATTGTCAACAAAATATTGAGTACCCTGGAATCGCTAAATAAAAAGAGCAGCCACGGGACGACTGCATTTAACATTTAAATGAAAATGGACCAAAATGACAGCAAAGCCATCAAATGTCAAATAATAACAAATAATCTTACAAATGGTAAACAGCATGATAAATTAATTGAAGAGCCCCCCCCCCATGTCATACAGTATAAACAAAAACTATGCTCATTTGAAAACCATGTCACAAATGTACTGTAAATGAAGTACGCACTTTGCTGGTCTAAAACAGAACACTCAAATATGAGTCATGCCATTACCAGCATATTAAAAATAGGGTTTCACTTTATTTTGATAGTCCACTTTAGCCATTCCGCAAACATTGCATCTACATATTAACTACAAGTCAACTAATCTTCATTAATTTGTAATTGCATGTCTGCTAACTTTCAGAGTAGACTGACAGATTAGGTTTTGGTGTTAGAATAAGTTAGCATATACTTGTAAAGTTTCTTACAGTCAGTAGGTTGCATGTTGTGGGCCCATCAAAATAAAGTGTTAGAAGACAGATCTAGTCTACTAATAAGGTAATGACTGCAAAGTGGACCACTGAAATAAAGTGTTACCAAAACTAGCTACAACAAGCACTTGCTACTTAGACCGAACTGTCGGCCACAACTCGCACGGCTACATATGTATTCTCAATTGTTCCTATGTATGTTTGCACAGTGGCACAAACAATAGACACTGGTGCAATCATATCTGCCATTCCCTGGGCTTTGCTTGGAGACAGCTCAGTGTTTCTAAGGGTGCTTTGTGTTGACTGGGATCGTGTTTCTTGCATGGTCTCAGGCGGCTGCGCCCGTGCCCATTATGACTCTGATGAATTATGGAAACCATCGCCCCTCTTCTCTTCTCTTCATCAACACTCTTTCACAACATCCGTCAGGACTTTAACCCCGTCTTGTCTCATCAGACATGAGTTTGCTGACATGAAAAAAACACATGCTAAAAATAGCCATTGCCCTGCTTTACATGTAATATTGGAAATCTCTGAACTGACTGAAAGCAATAAAGATGAGTGACCTTTATTTGTACTTCCAAGTATGTATTTTCCCCTTCTCGTGTAACCTATCAAGTGCCAATAAAGGGTGATCCCCAGTGCGCTCCAGGGATTTGGAATGATCTGGCAACAGCTTCTTCTAATAAAAATGTAGTATCAAATAAACTGTACAGCTGGTCTCTCAATGTGCTTTTTTTTTTTTTTTAGCAGCTCAAACTGTAAAACACATACTGACGTTTTCTGTAAAGCTTACATTGTTTTTGTCTTAGATAAAAATCTTAACTAATAATAATAATTAAAAGCTTTGTGTATATATATACAATTATTTGATTTTCAATAATTCGCATATTGTCTAACCCTTACATTTTGACATTAATATTATTCATATCTTTGTCTATCAATATGGCCACTCACACTCATGTGTATATATGTATATACACACATCACATTCATTTACACACCCCTTCAAACCACCTTGTGGCTTCATTCTGTGCTGTGATCATGGTCACATGGTTTGAGAATGTGAACACAGTTTGGCCACAGCAATATAAGAATGAATGGTTGCAATGCCATGACCCACTTCAGTCTGTGATTATTCCCACACGTCAAGGCCTAGTTCTTGCCAAATAAACTCCTTAATAATGGAACAAGAATTCACTTTTTCCTTAAACTGCCCTCTGTATGCTATCCAAACATCAACTAATTGTAATGGAAATGCCCACTGCTCCAATACAGAACTCTAACACCTGCTTTATAGTGTTTAGAGACAGCGTGAGACTCTCAGGAGTGCCATGACAACATACAGTAGGAAAAGACTATTTTGGCATCTTATGCTTTTGTGTTAAGAATTATTCACAATAGCAGAGATACAGATTTGTCTTTTCTGTTTTAGTCTAGATGGTTTTATTCTGGAACCCATTTCAAATTTACACTGTAGCCAACATTTCAAAATATATGAAGTGCAAGAGAAGAAATGTGTGTGTGTGTGTGTGTATAAGTACTAGTTTTTTTTAACATATGTGTATGTGTGTTGTGTATATTTATTATGTCATTATATTTCAGAAAATAGGTTTCTCACGGCCAATTCGTACATATTCATACGAGGTGCCAAATTTGTGCTAATTCTTACGACCTCACTCGTACGATTTTGTACGATTTGGCTAAAACCACGTAATGGGTAGGTTTAGGGGCGGGGTTAAGTTTAGATCATTCGTACAAATTTATACGAATTAGCCACCACGTAAAATATGTACGAATAGCCGTGAGATCAGGTTAGTTTTGTTTATATATTGAATATATTTATCAATAATATAAATATAAAAATGTTATTTTAAATTAATAAAACAAATAAACATGCAAATACGTGTAAATATTTTCGAAATATATTTATTTATTTATTTGAATTGTTATAAAAATGGAATTTGGTGTACTTGCTTATGGCCACAGATTGGATTGAATTTTATAAGTAATTCAGTGAGATTGTTATAACAATAAAAAAACGGCAAACTGAGAGAAACTGTGACAGCATGAGATTCGGAGTCTAATATAGCAACAGAGAAGAGCGAAACATGAACTAATAAGTTCCGCTTTTCATCATCACCACCATTTCCTTTCATATCTAGAGTTTTCAATAGACACAGAAAACTTTATCTGGCTTTTCATGCCCGGCTCTGCTGCTTTATTTAAAAATGACTTCACGCAGCCCTAAAAACAGCACTGAAGAATTTATCAAGCTCTCTGAGTCATTACAGTCGATAAAGTACGATTTTCTCTTCAGATGATGCAGTTTGAATTCATCTAGAGGACATAGATAACTGTTCTTTGAAGAAGCAGCTTCAAATTCCACAAGCAAATTAAACTGAAGTTATTAAATCTGTTATGAGATGTTCAAACAATCTTATTTTCAATGCTGTCTTTCAGTCTATCAGTGAACAAACACAAACACAAGGTCTGAATAAGCTGTTACACAGACGTCATTGATCAGTTGTAACAGACTCGACCGCTGAATCATGTCAGAAGCTGTGAACACTTATGAACTACTCAGATGGCAATAAAGATCTATAATTAAATATCTATAATTGCTAAAGATACTATTTCGACAGTTTTTATTACTACAGTCAAACAATATGAAGCAAATAAACAAGGTAGATGACATCATAATTACTTACCCAGTTTTTGTGATATTCTGAGGTGGGTTTAAAATAGGTGAAATTTATCAGCTTATCTTAACTGATTCTTCACTAATTTTGTAAAACAAAAAAATCTGAAAATTAAAATAATAAAAATAATAGCGATAAAAAAAAAAAATTAAATAATGATAATAATAATTCCTATTACTTGTGAATAGATGATATTACAAGTACATATTTGTGTTATAATAAACAAATCCTGAAAGTTAGCTGTTCTAAACATCACATATTTAAAAGGATTAAAATATAGCATGTAAAATTAAAATAATTTGCTTATCTTTATACATGTATTGAATATAAATACATAATGTATGTAGGCTTATTATCTTATTATCTATTTTATAGATCAGCGTTTCCACAGTTTCAGAAATTATACAGTAAATGGTAACATTTTCTATGAAACCTATTTATTATAGGCCTACATACAAGGATATCCTTCAGGCATTATAATAAATGCATAATCCACTATAAAAACCTTATAATGTGGTATAACATCTCATAAATAATCATTTATATTATACATATTTGTGATTATAACATTGATTATAAAGTATGATTACTTCTAACACACAATGAACACCATATTAAATCCACTTCATTTATAATGGACTATATCATACATTCACATTGTTTCTATTTAAGTTCTGCACAGTACCTTACAACATCTTGTGTGTGGTTAGGTGCTGAGTGTTATTTGAGTGTTTCCTGTCAGGCGAATACTTTCAACTAAAAAGGAGCGCACTGTTTATTATATAAACATAAGAGTATTAGTAGACTAAGTTAGGGTGGGTAGAATGTTCACATGCTTGCAAAGTGTCCTATTCTCGGTTTCTGTTGAGAAACCATCAAAATAAATTGCTAGTATATATTTAGAAGACACACTACTAATATTCGAATGAAGGGTCACTGACATGTAGTTGCAGAGTTACTTATCAACCGCGGTCTAAAGGGTACCATCAAATTAATTAAACTGATATTATAAAAAATGTTCAAAGCAAACGTGTTCCATTCATCTGATCTGATGTCTAATCCGTTTGAGAAAAAAAAAATATTGTCATTATAATTACTCATAAGTGATATTTGTCTGCTTTAAGTAAAGTAACATCAGTAAAGTGAAATGAGACTTATAATGTATTCTAACTATGAGAAATATAATCCACTGTAACTTAAGTGGATACATCGTGTTCATGTGTTGTGTGTTATAAATCATCATACTCTTAAAAGCTACAACCACAGAAAAGTAAATATAATAACAGCTGTAGAGCAGTAGAGCATCCTCAAGCTTATGACTTTGCTCTGTCATGTATGTGCTCATAATTACAACATTTCCAACTCTACTTGAAAGGCACATAGCATTATGCACAGAAATTTAGAACACAAAATAAATCTGTTTTTGTGCGTCACGCTTATAAGTGACCTGTCAAAATCATTTAGCTTAATTTATATTTAAAGTTAATATTAAACATAGTGAATTGCAATATCATTACGGTATTGTTATAAAAAATATAACACATTACATAAATTAAATGCATGTATCAATAGAAATGATATTTAGGTATGTTTTAGTTGTTTGTAAATGCTTGTCAGTGAATTTGGCAATAAAAGTAATTATGAAGTTTTAATAATTATAGTTCTGGCAGGTCACATCGGCTGGTCCCAGTCTACCTAATACAGCGCCTATCTAACCATCCTTATGGTCCTTCAGTATTATCAGCAGTTTTCGCATTGCTCACTAATTACCCTCCTCCATCCCCAACTCCTCCTGTCAGTCAGGATTCAGCCTTCTGATTCTCCTTGAATTAGACTAATAATAAGACGTGTGCTAAAATGATTAAACTTTGCGTTCATTGGATCTGTTCTGTTTACCCTTGGGGGGTTATCACTGCTCTCATCTATGGTAGGCTGCTGTTTGGAAAGGAACCATATCCGCCGATCCAAAGTATATGCTAACTGTCAATCATCTTCGGCGATATAATGTAATATAATGTGTGCTGTCAAATGATTAACCACAATAAATCACATCCAAAATAAACGTTTTTGCTAACCTATGAGCACTGTGTATGTGTGCTATGTACATATAAATACACACACACACACATACAGTATTTTGAAAATATGCACACGTATATCCATTTATGTATTGATATTCTTATATTTTTTTTATATATAGATATATGTAATATTACACAACATATTTTTCTTAAACATATAAATGAATGTGTTTGTGTGTATTTATCTATATATGTGTATGTTTGTGTAATAAGTATTCACATTATATAATGCAAACAAAAACTTTCAGTTTTGATGCCATTATTCATGATTAATTACACTATATGATCATCTAATATAATTTAAGATAACAATGAACAAGCCATTAAGAGTTCAAACGCAATTCAACAGATATAGATACACATACATACATAAACACATATGTGTGATATACAAGTTTTCTACAATAAGTTCTTATATATATATATATATATATATATAAACAACACAATGTAACTCCAAGTCAATTAATTCTGTCAAATCAAACTGCCCACTTAGGAAGCAACACTGATTGCTGTTGTTCAAATGGAATAGACAACAGGTGGAAATTACAGGCAATTAGCAAGACACCCCCAATAAAGGAGTGGTTCTGCAGGTGGTGACCACAGACCACTTCTCAGTTTCTATGCTTTCTGGCTGATGTTTTGGTCACTTTTGA
>JAUCMU010000027.1:1735354-1754080 GCA_032275025.1 Enteromius treurensis | reverse complement strand
AGCATACGTTCTCGCAATGGTAGAATAGTACTACCAATATATCGTAAGCCGCAAGGGCATTCGATCATATACACACAGTTAGGTGTCTCGCAACCCATTCTTTCTTGTATAGCATATGGCTGGTGTCTCAAAGGACAGGAGACAGTTTTTTTGCTATAATAGCACTTGTTGCATGCCTTGCAAGCCGCGCAACTGAAAAAGCCCTTATCTCTGTCTCGCTTTTTTATTTTTTACAAAATGCTATAAAACAGCACAAAACAGGGGCAAAGATCGAGCAAGATGTTCTTTCAGTACCTGCACGTGTGTCTTTCTCAGATGACTGTGCAATTGAATCTCCTCAGGTATGTCTACTGATTTGGCTCCTACGAACTGCAGAAGGGGTAGCGCTACCCCTGTGTCCCAGAACGAGACTCTATTCTGGGGCTCCACCAGGTCTCCCCAGCGGCCCTGGAGGTTGGTGGGTGGAGGGCTGTAGAGGGTCATGTTGCTCAGCCGGTCGTTAAGCATAGCGTAGTGGGTGGTCTTGATCTGCCCACGCTCTTCCTCTGTCATCAGACCTTCAGCGATGAGCTGGTCGGCATATGAATCCGGGATGCTTTTTCTCGACCTGGAATGGCAACGAAAAGAAGAAAATTAAATTAATTTGAAAACAAACAAACGTGAATTTTTAGAACCATGACTAGTAAGAGGAACCCACCGAATAATTTTATACATTGCGGGGTTTGTGAAAAAGGGCTCGTCCAGCTCATTGTGGCCCCATTGCCGGTAACAAAGCAGGTCTACGATAACGTCTTTTCTGAAACGTCGCTGGTATTCCACGGCCAGCCGGGTCGCCCTGAGGACCTCCTCTGCGTCATCGCCATTCACATGGATTATTGCACATCCCACCATTTTACCTGAACAGCATTGCAAAAATTTGTTTATTTTTTGTTTTGCTCTAATGTTCTAATATCTCATTTCTATTTAGTTTAATTTGCTGTACTAAAGCGACTGAGAGTGAAATTAAAACAAAAAAATATATAACTATATAAAACTATATATATATAAAAAAAACAAAATCAATAAAACTTTTAAATAAAATTAAAACGAAAACATAAAATATAAATATAAAAGCTTTTAAAATATAAAATATATAACAAAATAAACATTTTAAATTATGAAGAAGTTAAAAAAAAAAATTACAATAAAAAAATAAAATAAAAATACAACTAAACTAAAAATTAAAATTTTATTATAACTATTATTGTGTCTCAATGATACTAAAATAAAACTGGTTCAGAAACTCAGCCTGTTTTTTTCCCATTCAATGCAAAACATACATGAAAAAAATAACAAATTGTATTATTTAAAAAAAATAAAAAATAAAAAATAAAAACTAGCAACAATTATTAATTAAATTGCATAAATATTAATCTAGAATAAAATAATAAAACAAACACAGAAAAATTGTACTGTATATTGATGAACAACATTAAAATTGCAGTAACATTTTTTACAGCTTATTTTACCTAATTATTCTTTAAATCTGCAGGGAGACCTTAAAGGGGTGGTCACATATGCTACTGTTGGAAAAATTTCTAATATAACCATAACATAACTTCTCAGTGTTAGGACAATTGCTCGACCTGCACAATTATTTTTAATTAATTAATTATCAATCTCAGGTTGGAAAATATGTAAATCTGTGTACTAATAAAGAAATGATAATCGTTATATTAGTCACACGCCTGACAAATACATACCAACATCACTACAGTACAGAGATGATCGGCCCCTCTCTGAGGGAGTGGTGTAGCCCACTTGATTGTTCACGATAAGGTGGATGCTTCCACCTACTCTAAAATGGGGGAGATTTGACAGGGTGAAAGTCTCCGGTACTATGCCTTGGCCTGAAAACGAAGCATCACCATGAACCTGTGCGTAGCAGATAAACAACCGTTATGTTATAACATTACCACAACTACTATATATTAGCATATGGTGTATAATTTAGTATCTAGTGAATTTACTAATCCAGAAACTATAAAAAAAAAAAAGCATCCTAAAACTGATTGAAACATCTCAGCTCAGGACCTGCAGGCAGATGACTTTGTCTCCTGGTCGTGCATGAGGGTCGGTGGAGTAATCTCCTTCCTGTTTGACTTGCTGACGGCCACGAGTCTTTCCTTGCGTCACGGGGTTGATGGCCTCCAGGTGGGAGGGGTTAGGCAGCATGGTGACATGGAGAGGGTGTCCCGCCCCAAAGTCCAGCTCCACCGTGGAGGTTAAATGAGACAGCACGTCTCCAATAGAGGGAGAGTTCTCCGGAAACTCGCTGAGGCCCCTCATCTTACGGAACATCAGCTGAGAGCGAGAAATGGAGGAGTATTTGGTTTGTCAAAAGCTTAAAAAACGGCTGCAGGCAATGAATCAATTATAATGTTCTCCCAAAACTTGCCGTTACAAAACAAACTGTCATTTCTTGGAGAAAGTCTATTCATGTAAGACGAGGAGGTGGAGACTGTGACTCAGAGGATTAGATGTCAAGAAGAAACAATGGGTGAGGAATTAAACCAGGATGGCACACACATGACTGACGAGGAAAAAAAAACCAAGGAATCGATTCCAAGATATGCGTGTAAACGCAATTTAAAGGGAAAAATCATGCAACAATGTATATCATGTTATCATTTTCTCCGCCTCACGTTGTTCCAAACCTATAGGACTGCTTTCTAACATTAAAGAATATATTTTAAGAAATGCCACAGAGTTTTCTGTTCATATAATGTACGTCAATGGTAACCAAAACTGCTTTGTCTACCAACATACTTTAAAAATGTGTTAATGTTCCAAGGAAAGAAATTAATATAGGTTTGGAATAAGGCTGGACGATTTGGGACAAATGTGCGATTGCGATTATTAAGGTCAAAAATGCGATACGATATAAAAGTGGTTTGACTCAACTTGCTTGTGATAAAGGAAAATGCACACACAGATCACTAATAATGCTGAAATCTGTATTTCTCAACTGAGATACAGTATACAGTGCAATCTAGCAACAACAAATTAAAACTAAATTGTACAAAATTAAATAACAGTAACATCTTTACATTACTGAATTAAATTACATTAAATTAACATTAAAATGAAAAACAAATACCCATTTTTCTATTTGCACATGTTGTCCCAAAACATTTTAGCAGGATGTAACATATACTTGATATATTTATTTTGGTATCTCTTGTCCAGTGTGCCAATCATTTTCTCAAATCCCTCTTTGTTAAAAGTGCGTTCACAAACGAGGTGACTTGGGCGAATATATCTCCCTATACGCTATTGCGTATGCGTGCAGTCTAAAACCAGCGTGTGTAATGCGATGCTCAATTCGCGCGAATCGCGATGCAGGATGTCTAATTGCATCTTTGCATTGACTTAACATGTAAATCACTAGCGCTTAACGCTTCATTCCTGTCTGGTGTGAACGCAAGAATGAATGTCTTGTTACGTCCACGAATGCATTTGTTTATTTAATCTAATCGCAACATTTGCTGTAATGTAACCGCACAGGCTGACATCGCGATTGCGATACGATTAATCGTGCAGCACTAGTGCATATTTATAAAAATTGTCCTCTAAAGTTATTTTTTTATGCAACTTCTTGTTTTGAAGCTGTAACTTTGATGTCTTTACGAAATTGAAATGACATGCCAGTAAGTTGCTTTAACGTACCTTCTGATGTTCGTTCATGTTTATTTTGTGCTACAGCTAATAGTAAAGAGGAAAAGAAATCCACAACTACATCATGTGGTGGTTTTTGTGATTGAGAGTGACTGAATTTGAAAGCTGAGACCTTTTTCTTATCGAAGCTAACAAAACATATAACTTTCTAGGTAATTCTAGGTAATTTGTATAATAATATTTACACATTTGTTTTAAAGCAACTTACTGTTGTATTCAAGATAGACATTTTATTCTCTGTATGTATTTACCCTTGGAATCGAACACATCGCCTTGTTGTTGCAAGCTGCATGGACTAAAAATGAGTCAAGTCATTGACAAATGTGGCTATTGTTTGGTCAGCCTATTTATTAGTATGTCCTGGATTTAGCAGCAGTGAGACCTCTCAGGCAACCAGAAAAGCACATGCACACATACTGTGTCATTATGCTGGTCTCTAGAGTGCCAAGCTGTCATGTCACCGGCGATGCAGCGCTCCGCTGACTCCTGGAGTGCTTCGTCTCAGCTCTGCCCTCCTGCCATTCTGCTGTGACTCACACATATCGCGTGCGTCGCTAAAATACCATTCATGTTGTGACTCCAGGAAACTGCTTTGTTCTGAGAATTTCTTGCTTTTTATTTAGTTTCCTGAAATGTGCCTAGTGTTAGTTCAGCTTTAAGCCACGGTGCTTTTGCAGGTGAAACAAGTTGTAATTTTTTAAGTTTGCCGCACTATGCGCTCTTAGTCATTATGATTTAAAGTAGCTGCCAAATGCATAAGTTGAACTCTTTCTTAGATCATGCTTGGATGTGCTTTAAGTTATTAGGAAATAAACCTTTTACTCCACTCCATGGCTTTTGGATTGCATAAGGCACAGTATGGGTTTGCTGTAACATGAACTAGGATGCCCAGTCACAAGATCAAATCCGATCCGTCCTGCCATTCCCACCACACAGCAAATGCAGCCTTTACATCTGTTGGCTGCGTATTATTTTCTTTTTCCTTCTGTGTCCCATTTAAGTTATTTTTCAAAATATTATTTATTTAACCATTTGTGATGGATGGTCTGTCCATCTTGTGCAATAAAGTCAGCATAAAATTAAAATTCCTATTTATTTTCAAAATTACATTTTCATTTTGTTTCCTGAGTTAGTCAGCCTAGACTTTGTAATATTTAATCATATTGTCATCACAGGGAAATAGATGCTGGTATGGCAATAAATAAACAAATATTTTAGTTTGCTTAATCTTCACCCTGCAAACTCTTGTTCATCTGCTGCATCTACTTTTGAGTACAACACCCGCATCTCAAAAGCCAATCAGCAGCTAATACTTAAAATCAAGTCCCTACTTATTTTGGATCCAAATGTTAGTTTGGATGTAGCTATATCACAATTTGGAAGAAAAATGGGTGACTTTGATGCCTGGTGCAGATGTGTGTTCCATTGGGTTTTGAGCAACAGTTCTAATAGAATGGCCACAAAATGTGATTGTCTAAACGGAGGAGTGAGTGACAGCTGGGTTCTGCTGTCACCATGGTTACCACGGTTGGTTGCCTCTTTGTTCTATTGGAGTGGCCAGACTTGAGTTGCCGAAAATGTTGCATTTTTTGTGTTTCAGTCGTTTAATATTATAGTGTGTGAACGAATCCCTTGTGCGTTTGAACAAATAGTTAAACCAAAGTATTAATCTGGCAACGCAAGTGCGCCCATTCCCCATAAAGTGTTTCATTTTAGCAGTTTTCTTTGAAACGTTTTTTTCTGTTTTTGTCACTATATTTATGCATATGTCGGACTGTGCTTAACTCATCTATTTCTTTCATTCTTTTTCAGACTATGCGAAGACATCGCAATGAAGTGACGGTAGAGCTGAGAAAGGTAAGTTCACCATAAATGTGAGGTCTGCCATCGTTACAGGTTTATATGCATATTCACTGTTCATTTGTAGGTTTCCGGATGGAGGTATTAAAGCTACAGTGTGCAGATTAACATTGCGTTCTGGTGCAATGCATGTGACTCATCAGAGAAGGCTAGATGAAATAAACCAGACTCGGAACACTGGATTATCATCCTATTTAGTTTTTTTCTTTCATTCCTAAATAACTATGTGCACTCTGAGCGACGACATTAAGCTCTGTTTATTGTGGTGATTCAGTGCGCACTTGAGATTTGTTTTAACTGCATGAATTGCGTTGAATAGTCTCATTTAGGGCTGGGCTGTAAAGCTAAAACAATTATATCTTTATATATATTTTTTCTCTTTTTTTGGCAATGTTTACTTGCCTAGTAATGCCTCAATCAAAAGTGTTTTTGCAATGTAGCTTGTAATTTCATATTCCCAGTGCAACTCTTCAGTGCATGTGCGACTGCACAGTACTAATATCATTGACCCAGTATCATTTTTGAGATGTCTCATGCAATCCTGCTAACTGACACACCTTGTGACAATCACTTGACGTCGCTCTGAGAATTTCCTTGCAGTTGCAACGTTGCGCTAGTGTGTGTGGAGATGATGCGATTGTGTGGGTACATCGCTGCAGGAAAAAGAGGAGCATCTGTAGTTTAAATATGGCCTGGGCAGGGAGCTCTCTAGAGTCTCTTCATGCATTACAGTAGACTTATGCAGGTGGTGATTGCATGAAAACAAATATTTAAATGCATTTGGTATTTGGAAAGTGTTTATTTCTAACTAATATTATAATAACTAATAATATAAATGTCTTTATATATATATATATATATGGATTATAAAACGGCACCAAAAATGTCTTGCTCTTAAAGCCTTCTCGTGGCTGTGTTCTCTCAACCGTTGAGCTTTTTCTGTTGGAGATCTGTTTGCGCTTGCAGTATTTGGGTCACGCCATCCATGGTCACGGGGCCCCTTGGCTGGCTGCACCCCAAGAAGAAGGGTTGTCATGAGGGGCTTCCCTCGTCACACACATCTCTCTTCCTGTTTGCAAGGAATTCAACCTCACTAGAACTATTTGTGTTTTTGTGGCTTTCTACATCTATTAAAAAAAAACAAAAAAACAGATCCCTACTTGAGAATGTAGAATGTCATCACCAGAAGCAAAGTTGCCTGGAGCCTCTGACAAAGTCCATTAGTACAAATGGATACCAGAATGCTTTGTGTCACAGTCTGAGTGAGCAGAAATCTCCCTGTCGTTGATCTACTAGGCCAGAGTTGATGTGGAGCAGAAGCTAAGTCGTACAGCTTTGGTGTTGTTGATTCATTTGGTGCTGGATTGGGTGACACGGCAAGTCCTGTCCATATTAGGCAGTTACACCGTCAGCCCAGAGGAATCGGACAGAATTCTGCTGTGTGTGTGTGTGAATGTGAGAAAGACGTTCCCCTTCGCATTCCTGTTTGCTCCAACATTAGATTCACAGACCGCTCACGAACATTATTTTTCTCACACTGCGTAGCACCAGACGTTACTTTGTGTTCCATTTCATTGGTTGCCTTTTTCCAAGTGTTTGTTTATTGTGCTGTTGAATTCTTTTTCTTTGACATCAGCAGCAAAGTATTCCATTAAGAGGCAATATCATGGGAAAATAGAAGGCTGAGTAAAACTTGAAGCATTTCCTCTGAGATTAAAAACAAGTTAGGCCTTCAGACTAAGCTGCTAGAGTGAATGAAACTGTTCGACTTCAAAATCCAACCATAAACTGAAATATTAGCGTATTTGTTCTGATCTTTCCGTACCTACATGAGGTAGTGTGTGTAGCACCTTCCGCTCTGCAGTTTCTTCTCAGTGATAAAAATAAGCAGCTGATCTTTTTTATTTAGACGGGAATTTTTTCATCCACTGTATTGAAGAAAAGGTCTGATGTCTTGAAGATGTCAGACATAAAGTTATTGGTCATTAAAAATAAGTACACCTTTATTAAAAGTAGACCTACATAACATTAATCAAGACGTGACATTGTGTTTTCTGATTTGCTGAAATGCATCGAGTCTGTGAAATCTCAGATTGGTTTATGTTTCTTAGATCTGCATTATGCATTTATTAAGTTAGTGCAGGTTATCACCGAGAATCTGGTATTTATTGATTTATTTCTCAATCTGTACAGAACAAAAGAGACGAGCATCTCCTGAAGAAACGAAATGTTCCCCAGGAAGAGAGTCTGGAAGACTCTGATGTGGACTCTGATTTCAAAGGGGTAAGAGGCTGTTTTTTTTTTGTTTTTTTTCATCCATGTTATTTTATATAGTTTGTCTAAACTTTCCCCTCCGTTTTCTCTTCAGCAAAATGTAACGCTAGATGCCATCTTACAGGTAAGACTCTAGCATGTGTTGATGTTAAATGGTGGTGTAAGAGAGGCGTCAGAGGGTCAGCGCACACATCAGCACTACACTTCACAAACTGTGTGTGTGGGTGGGAGCGGCCCCTTCTTCCTCTCATTCTCCATTTCTCATCTTTTTTCACAACAGAACGCCACCAGTGACAATGCAGTGGTTCAGCTCAGTGCAGTGCAAGCAGCCAGGTAAAGTGCTGCGATGTGTATATAAAAAGATTTGCGTTTGGTACACCGTTCCTTCTAAAAACATCTTTCATAACCTTGAGACTACTTTCTCTTAATACCCATTCTTGGTGTTTATGTGATCAGTTTAGCAGTGAATGTGAAACTAAAGAAGCAAGACCTGCACTGATTTGATTTCTCATTAATAAATGTTACATTTTGATATTAATATTTTATATAGAGCTGAAATAGTCGATCAGCTGAATTTGAAAAGCCTGACACAAAACAGAAAATTGGCATACTCTTTTATTTATGCTTGTAATTAAATATAATTTAAAAAAATTGGCTGGATTGGTCTCTTTGAATTTCATTAACGCTGCTCGTGTATTTGGGGTGCTGAAAGATGCTTGTTTTTCTCGTTTCCGTCTTTACAGAAAATTGCTCTCAAGTGACAGAAATCCCCCCATAGATGACTTGATAAAATGTGGAATCCTTCCAATCTTAGTCAAATGCCTGGAGAGGGATGACAAGTAAGTGACTACATGGCACAGAGTGAATTTATTCTGAACTTAATGGATTGTTTAATTGTGCTATTTGTATATAAATGTCATCTTAAGCGCTGGTATATATATAAAAAAAGGGTATGAGCGAAAAGATAAAGAGATAAGTCTACATTAGATAGACTGAGTTCCTCAGGTGTGATGGTCAGCGCTTAGTAAGATTTAGTACATTTTAGATTGTAGTAATGTTTCAGAATTGCATTGGAGATCAAAAGAGACTGCTTTCACAAACATCTGGCCAAAATTGTTATATTCAAAGTGTGTGTGTGTGTGTGTGTGTGTGAATTACGCAGAATCTTTTAAATGCATAGTTATGAGGATAAAGATTGGTACCTGATGCACAAATGAAAATCCACCTTTTGGACATTTATATAATAAATGTTAAAACAGTCATTCTTTTGTTCACAAATTGCTGGAAAAGAAAATATAATGCATTGGACAATAGATGTGGGTACACTCGTTGTTTGACTCATTTACCTTTTGGTCATGTCTGACTCGAAATGAGCCAAGAACTGTAAGTTTATGTACTTAAAAAAAAAAAAAAAGCTTTTAAAGGTCAGTTCTGGCCACACACAGAATCCTGTGGGAAAGTCCCGCGGAGCCCAATTCAGAGTATCACAGAAGGTGGTCAGAAGCACAGTTTGATTTAACCCACCACCTCAAACACATGTGAACGAACTTGTCTGTCTCTCTTTCCATCAGTCCTTCATTGCAGTTTGAGGCTGCCTGGGCTTTGACCAACATTGCATCAGGGACGTCTGCGCAGACACAGGCAGTGGTCAAATCTAGTACGTTGTTTGGCACAGACTTGACTTTACTGGATCAGCCTTCATCTTTTGACTTCATCCGTTCTGTGATGTTCTCCTCTTATGCTCTGTCTCCGTCTGTGTAGATGCTGTCCCATTGTTTTTGAGACTTCTCCACTCTCCTCATCAGAATGTTTGTGAGCAGGCCGTGTGGGCGCTGGGAAACATCATTGGTGAGTAACTTGGTGAATTGTCCTCACACTGTTCCTGCCTCTGAATTTTGTAACTAAAAGTGAGAAAAGTCAGAACAACTGAAATCTCAGTAACTGAGCAATAATATGTGAAGTTTTGGATGGCATGCCTTGAGCATTAACACATGGAAAGCTGTTTGTTCAACCAACATTAAACACCAAAGGAAGAATCTAATATTTTTCATTTTGGAGTGGAGTGGAGTATCCCTTCAAGGTAAAATATTACCTTAAAGGGATACTCCACTCCACTCCAAAATGAAAAAGTTTGTCAATAATCACTTACCCCCATGTTGTTCCTAACCTGTAAATTGGAACATAATTTAAGATATTTTGGAGGAAAACTGGGAAGCTTGTGACTTAGACTGCCAAGTTTCATAGAGTAATCCTGTATTAAAGTATGAGGAACATCGTCAGAATACTCCATCTACCTTACCTCTTAAACATGTATTTACTAGGGCCGGGACTCGATTAAAAAAATTAATCTAATTAATTAGAGGCTTTGTAATTAATTAATCGAAATTAATCACATTTTAATCGCATATAAATATTTGAACCAAGAACAGTGAGAAGTAAGTTTTTTCATATGGATTTTTTGTATACCATTGAATAATGACTGAATACATAAACTTAAGCAACAATAGTTTTTTTTGTTCAACCAAGTCCAACAGACCAGTGCAACATTGCCATTAAGTGTAGCAATAGGATATTTGGAAATATAGTAGCCTTCATTTCAGAAATACAGGAACCCTATAGGTTTGCAGACCTGTCCCACTCACCTGTGTGCTCTGAATGTATAAATGGGTTCAACGTCCAGAGCTGCATTTCTGTAAAAGCAAAAATGAGAGGCTTCCATGTTAGACAGCACTAAAAAAATCTTTTATGTATCCATATTTCTAAACACACTTCCAGAAACACCTACACTAACTTAATTATAGTGGCATTCTTAGCATAAGAGGGCAGTAAAATATGGATCTTCTCGGGTCTTGTTTTAGAGATAAAAAGACGGAGGTTAGGATGTGCTTCTTACTTTTTGGAGTGCATCGCCTTGTTGAGGTTCCACAGTTTGAGCGTTCCATCCTCTGAGGCAGACAGCAGCACGGCCTGGCTGGGGTGAAAGGTCAACGCTCGGATGGCGTCGAAGTGGCTTCGTAGCGTGAAGCGGGGGTTCCACGTTTTTTTGAACTCTTCTCGATTGTCCTGCAACTGATCATATCAAAAGGTTACGATTCCTTGTGAAAAAGAATATTTTGGTATATATTAAACAAAGGTGTTTTTGACAGAAATGATATCATTTTTGGAGAATATAGTGGGAAGTAAATGTAATATTGTTAGTCACTTTAGTCACAGTGCTTTTCGTTCTTAAAACTGCAGAAATAATTTTGACATACTTGTGTCTCTCTAATGCTTAAAAGGAAGAAAGAGGATCATTTATAACACTCACATCAATGGTGAGGTCATTGTCGTTGGCAACAGTGAGGTCAGCCAGCTCTCCGAGGTTCATATCCCCTCCTCCAACCGCATCCAGAATGAAGACATCAGATGAGAAACCGAGAGCACCCCCTTGAGTTCAAACATGAACATGAAAAATTCAGCACAGGCATTCTACAGCTTCACAAGAACAAAAACATAGTTGTTCATAAAGAAAAATACAGATGTTTAAGAAGAAACGGTAAGAATCAGTTTGGGATCAAACGGTGCTTCAGAGTTTTTGACCGTACCCTCTCCGGAGCGTGTCTGTCCCGGGATAGAAGGAGGTGGAGTGGGTTTGGGGGGAAAATCTGACATAATGCCTTGCAACTTGTTCCGGCGGTTCTCTGAACCTGGGCAGAGGAAGCGAGAGAAGTAAACAAACCGTCAGACAGAGCAAAAAACAACCACAATCCACCTCTGCCAGTCGCTCGTCCTGTGGTACAATGACATGTTCGGAAGAAGTGAAGAGAATATCAGGTAAACAAACAAGCGTGCAGTGACGCGAGGACAGAACGGAGGTCCCGTCAACCGATCTTATCAACAGGAAGTTACAAACAAAAGCAAATTAAAAGAAAACAATAAGTGTTCACAGCATGACAATAAAGGGAAGGGAAACCCGTATATCCACTGTCAAAAATACATGCAGGGATGGAGTGTGGTCTGCTTCTCGTGATCACAAATGTTGAACATACGGGCTTCCATACCTAATTCACGGCCGTCTCCAGATATGCGAGCTTCTCCCGCCCCTTCGCCTTCCTCTCCCGAGCCCAAAAAATCAAACTCGCCAAGGGCGTCCTCAGAATCATCTTCGTCGTCGTCATCCTCAGGGTCAAGATCTGTGGTCATGGGTTCACCGGCCATCTACATGAGCCCAGGCGACACGCCGTTAGCAACAAAACAGGATCTGTGTGTGCAGAGCTTATCTGTGTGTCTGTCAACACTCTGACCTTGCTCCTGGCTTTCTTGTTTTTGCGTCCGTCAATGCAGTCTGTAGTCATGCCCTGGAAGTCCTCCTCTTCATCACTGTCATCCTCATCGTCGTCCTCACAGCCACGAAGGAAAGGAATTTTATCCAGGACAGAGCTGCCCATCCGTTCTTTAGAGCTCTCTTTTCCAGCACGGCTGCAGGAGAGAGAAAGAGAGAGATTTCACAAGGATTACTACAACTGCAAAAAAACAGACGCTTTAAAAACGCTCTTGCAAACACACATATGATATTACAGGACCCTTCCTGTGGAGTCTTTGGAGATTATTGATAGTCTAAACTGCTAGGAATAGCAATATCCTAAAGTACACAATGTTCAATTAGGAGTTATAGTTATTATGAACAATTATAGGAATAAACAATTCATCCGGCAAGAAACATAGTGCTTTATCCTAACAAATCGCTGCATGCAGTTTCCAAGCAACGCAAGTCAAAGTGCAGTCAAAGGTGTGTGTTTATAGCATCCTTCAGCTGTGGGAAATCTGCGGAGTAAAATAAAACTAAATTAAGCATTAAAAAAAAAAAAAAAAGAGAAAGGAAAGCAAAAAAAATTATACGCAGTATAACGAGAAAAAAAAGGACTAATGGAAAAAAGGCCACACAAAAAAAAAAAAATTTAATTAAATAAAAACAGCAAACCAAAACTATAATAGATCATTACAATAAATAGACATAAATAAAGAAATAAAAACCAAACAAAAAGGTACAAAACAATTATTGCCCAAAAAACAAACAAACAAACAAAAAAGAATCAAACAAAAAAGTAAATAGAACAAAACAAAAGAGAAAAAGAAAAAAATATATAACAATAAGATCAAAAACAAATAAAATAATTTTAAACATTATGAAAAAAACAAAAGCAAAAAAAACAAAAACAAAAGAAAAACAAAGAAATACAAAAAAATAATACATCAACAAGAAAACAGAATAAAAAGAACAAATAAATGTTATAACCTTTTTAAAAACTCAACATAAATCAACAAATAAATGAATACCAATTTCTGTTTATTTGATTTTAGTTTTGTTTTTCTCTAAAAAGCAAAAAGGAAGTCGTGAAACTAGCATGTTTCTTTTTTGGTTGCCTGGGACAACTGTAAATTTTGTAAAAAAAAAAAAAAAAAAAAACACGTTGATTGTGATTTCAGAGTGCAAAATAAAATACATTCCTTGAATATTGATTAAGATTGCTAAAGATAACTTCATCTGCACACAAACACCTACCTGACTGAATTTTGCTGACTTAATACTAAAGACGTCAAAGACAGACTCGCTCTAACCGTTTGATCTGCTCTTCTATCTGGCGCACTAGTAGTGACTCTCCTGCACCACGAGGTTCTGGTTCAGCGGCCGGTTCGCTCGGAGGAGGCCCGTTTGCCTCTGGACTGTTGCGACCCAGAAGGGAGCGAACGCGTTTGGACCGCATGTCCAAGATGGTGTCAGAATATCCCACTTCCTCCAGATACCTGCTCGTGTAAATACCACATGCACAGGGTCAGCACAATATTTTGATGGATAAATCTGAAAATGAATACAAACAAAATACACTGACTTTCGCAATAACTGACGGCCCTCCTTCCAAGGCATCTGATTGGTTGGTTCCGAATCTGAATCTGCTGGCCCATTGGGTACTGTGAGAAACAAAATAATGTCACTGAGCACAAAGAAAGCATAACTTTCAGCATACAGTATTTGTTCTGGTTTGTGTTGTTACTTGGTTCAGCTTCGGTCTCTGGTTTCTTCTCTCCAGAGCTCTGGTCAGTGCCACTTTTCAGCTTCTGATGTTTGGCCCTGGGATCAAAACGACAAGATTATAAGTGATTAACAAACATATAGATGAGTGGATGTCACAATGTGCTTCATGATGGCATCTTCAATGCCTGTCTGAAACATTTAAACAAAAAATAAATTGAATGAAACAGAAAAACAAAGCAGCAAGAATTGAAAAATAGAACACATTTATAAAAGCAAAGAAATAGAACAGAAAAAGAAAACAAATAGACAAGAGAATAAAAAAAGAGCAAAATAAAAATGCAGATCAAAAATAAAAACAAAATAAAAAACAAAAACACAAACTGCAACAAAAACAACAGCAGAAAAATAATAAAATAAAATAAAATAAAAAACAAAAAACACAAAATAAAAAATAAAATAAAATAAAATAAAATAAAAAATAAAAATAAAATAAATTTTTCCGGTAAAATAAAATAAAACCGGAAAAGCAACAAAATAAAAAAATAAACGCACAAAAACGAATAACTACTCAAAACAAAAAGCAGAAAAAAATAAAACAAAAAAGTAACAAAAAATATAAAGAGTTGGGGATGTCTCAGTCCATTTTCTTTTTCATTTGAGTTATATTTTATTTATTTACTGAACTGTAGTTTCACATTACACAGCGAACTGAAGCGGCTCAACCTCAGCTCACCTCTCCTGTTTCAGAGCGTACTCCAGCATCTTGATTCGCCGCACCAGATCCTGCTTCATGTTCTCCTGACCTTTCCTCTCACCCTGCAGAAACGCCACCTGAGCCTGAAACAGACACAAAGGGAAAGAGATAAATACGGTACGGATTCAAACGAGATGCATCTGAGAGAAAATGAAAGGTTATCCGCACCAATGACATTTTGAGGGCAACGGTTAACTGAAGGCCTGCAATTCCACAAGCTTTATTTTAGACTGCTGCTGACCGAGCGCCGACCAGAGTCACGAAAGGAGAATATGTCGAGGGAAAATTCAGATTCATCCAAGCCAGGGAATTAACCTTATAGATTTTATTATTAGAATTTTATTTTTAGGTTTTTCATTGACAAATACAGTTATAGATTATAAATCATGTTTCCACACATCACTACAACCAAATGTGCTGTTTTATGGCCGAGTGAATCTATGTTTCCATGTATATCAAAAATACTGATTAGCACTGGTCAGCACAAAGGTTTGCACAGTCATATTCTTGTTTCCACTTCTCCCTAGCAAAGAAATCAGTCACACACCCCCACACCATCGGTGTATCAATCTCACACAACAGAACTGTACAGACGCTGTACTCTACAGAACACATGCAACATTATAAATTACTATTATTATTATCATCACTACAACACATAAATGATAAAAGCTCTTATTTTTCTTTAATTTAATTTAAATAAAGCCTAATTTACTATATTATGCATACAACCAGTACTACTATAATAAACTACAATTACCATGGTTATTTACAACAATAAAGGAATATGTAAAAAAATAAAAATAAAGTTATTTTAGTTTTTGTTACTGAAAAAACAATTATAGATAACTCCACCACTAGCCTATAACCCAAACATCATTTATCACTGTTATTATTATTATTATTATAATTATATACACACAAATAATATTATGATTAATACAATAAAAATAGTCATTATTATTTTCAACAAGTTAATGCAAATTATCCTTTAAAAAAAAAATAGAATTTGAAAATGAATAATAAAGTTGAATATCTGTTTATATAAATAATCTGAAACTGTTGATTTAAAAACAAACTAATATATAATGAATATCTCCATTACTATTAAAATAATAAGAAATAATTTGCAATAGTAATCATTTATATGTAACAATATTATTTTACATTGTGCATTATATTCTTATTAATTAATAAATTAATTAATAAATAAAAAACAATATTTTAAACCCATACAAAAACTATTAAAAATGTTAATTTGATCATCATCATTTATTATTTTTATTATTAATTTTTTTATCCTATTGTAGGCCATGTCTAGCCGAAGATAACATTCGTTCAGAATCATGCCCCGTCTCCAGGGCAGACTTTGAGGAAAAGTAAAGCATGACAAGTTGGCACATTTCCTCATGGAGACCAGCTCGACTGCGGTTGCCATGGTGTGGGCAGGAAACCTGTTATGGCAGTTCTTTGGAGCACTTTGACATTTTCACAAAGGCAAGTAATTGCCCATGTTTTCAGCCTTCGAAACCGTGATACCTGTCACACAACTACTGAGAATCTAGCATCATTGTCATTTGAGGAAATAGACTGCTTGAGGAAATACACGTGCAAACTACCAATCGAAATATAGCTTTGCACTAACAAAAAAAAGAAAAAAAGAAAAGAAAAATCATAAATCGGATCGTTCAGAACAGCTACGCAGCAAAAGTGTAATACTTTCACTCTAACAGAGACATGCTATTCTGCAAAAAAGTATACCAAATATCTGGTCACTGGAGGTTTAGGAAGTGGCCAGTAGAACCAGCGACACATTTATATGGCGGACCATTCCTCTCGTGACTTCCTGTGGGTGGGAACAGGTCAAGGGCACATGCAAACTCTCTCTCCACATTAGCACCCCTTTGAGACTCACTCCTACAACTAGAGCAGCAGACGTTTTCTGGGACGGGTCTTTTTAAGAGTATTTGAACCCGCTGAACTCTCACTTATAAAAACGACTAAGTGTTTTTATACCACTTCTGCTCAGTTAGACAGAAGAACCTTTGACTTCCAGCCTTCGAAGCTCAAATGCAAAAAAGGTTGTATCGACAATACCATGTTATATTGACATTAAGGGAGTTGACAGAGGTGAAGCTACCTGTTATTTAACGAACGTGCCTCTTGTGTAAAGATTCACATAACAAATGCTCTTTCACTTGACTGTATGTGGCATTAAACTACATACAATGACAAAACTATTTTTTTGATAAATATCGATTGACCAAAATGGACAGATCTTCTCAAGGAAAAATAAAATAACTTCAGCTCATTAGTCATTCAAAACAAAAAGATCAGGCCCTTCCAGGAATCTAATACACTATTATTTGGACCCAACTTTGTCATTTTCATTTTAACAGAACAAGTCAGTCGAAAATTTACTGACCCTCGGATCATCCAAGCTGTCGAATCATTGGAACAGATTTGGAGAAATTTAGCATCGCTTGTTCACCAATATTTACAAAAATATACCAATTTTTGTCATTGCTGTTATCATTAACGTTTAAAATGCTACTACTAGGTTTAATTTTGTGTTTTTATTTATTAACAGTTATATCTTTCTTAAATATTATTTATGTTATACTTTTAGTTAACCATAACCCTGCCTCAAAGGTCATCATACCTGAACCATTATGTCCTGCCTGCCAGAGGACACACAATGGCGCAGGTGTCCCACATAAAAACATCAGGGAACGTGACGCCCCACGGCAGGAGAAACCGAGGAGTAACTGTGCTACTCTCGCACTACAACAATCCCTAACCGCCCTTTAATAGGCCACGTCAAAAACAATGTGTGCACGTGTGACACGAAAAAGCATAGCAGTTGGTCCCTGAAGTCTGTGCACATTTCCATGGGCATGTCCAGAAGAGGCCTGGCAGAAGAACACACATCCACGAGAGCCACAGGGCCTATCCTTTTATAGAGCACACTGGTAGCTCCTTACGTAATCTACTACAGGCACTGTTTGAATGGGGTCACTTAATTGCAAAGCTTTTCTCAGGCCAAGATCTACTGCAAACTGGGCCAGTGGAGCCCAGACTCAGAAAAAGACGGTATAAGCTCATTTTATTGGGGGCAAATCCCTAATCCTTGATGTGAGTGCAAGCTTTCCTAATAGATTTTATGTTTCCAGATTATTATACAAAATTACTTGAGCTATACATCTTTCAAACGCTGTAATACGATGCAAGGCATAGCACTGAATGATGAAATCGTACTAGACACACAGATCGGCTCTCTTGGGACTGGAAGAAAAAAGAAAAACTCCCTTTAAGTCTCCAACGGGACTGCATTACGTCATGCTTTGGACAGAAGCTTCACATTTTACAAAAGAAGTAGAAGTCAACGGGGCACACAACATCACAAAGTCAATTAGTTCTGAAATGCCTTGAATCTATTATCTTGCACTTAATGTCATGGCCGAGAAAGATTCAAGACGATAACAGGAAACAATGAAAATAAATAATCTGTCAAATATATATTTTAAATAACTCTTATGAACCAATTACTTTTGGAGAACCAAGAATCAAACATAAAAGCACAGCGCGCACAACCTGTGTCGCCCGATTCCTAAACAAACGGCTTGAACTATTCCGTATAAGCAAACTAAAATATTGTGGATATTGGGATACTTGTCAGACAATTAGACTATTATTTTTTTTGGTAAATTAAAAAAATAAATAAATAAATACCACCACCACAAGAACACAAATTGCACAATCAATGTAGACGACATAGTCAACTTGTATGAACCAATTATTTTAGCGAATCTAGGTAACGTGATGACGAATGACTTGCATGGTTTAGTGAATTAAAATCATCCAGGTTTAAACATGTATCAGTTTGTCAAAACCTTTACTCCATTTACCTGATTAAGCCCCGTTCACATTAGTAGCGACAAAGCGACGCAATTCCATTCATTTCAATGGAGAGCTGGCGATATCCGGCGACAAGAGCGACGGCGGCCGTCGGCGACCGGATTTGGGCATGTCCAGCGACGCAACAAAGTTCAGAATCTCTTAACTTTATGCAAATGAAGAGCGACTTTCGGAAATAGGAATGAAGACG
>JAUCMU010000027.1:1724650-1735254 GCA_032275025.1 Enteromius treurensis | reverse complement strand
TGATTCGCTGTCAACAATGACGTAACTAAGCGACCAGTAATGAGAACGCCCACTAGCGACCTCGTCGCCAGCCTCTGGCGACAGAACGCGGCTTTAGGGTTAGTACTAAACCTCAATGTATCCCAATAATCGTGCTTAAATAGAAGATAAACCAAGAGTTAGTTAGTCTAACTTGTAGAGCAACCAATCATTTCAATTCACGAACAAATGACTCTTATGAGCCATTTTTAGTCAATCAAAAACATCAACCACTGTAATTCATTTTGTTACTAACCAGTTTTCTTATAAAGAAGCAAAACAGACAGCTTCGGTTTCAGTTCCTTAACTCATTTAACTCACTTTCCAAACTGCAAGTTAAAGGGATAGTTCACCTCAAAATAAAACAGCTATCAGAATTACTCACCCTCAGGTTGTTTTAAACCTGTGTAAAAGACTGAATAACCAAACAGTTGCTGGCCGCCAGTTTTTTATTTTATTCACACTATGGAAGTCAATTACAGAATTTTAATTGTTTTGGTGAACTATACCTTTGATAGTATATTCATCACCTACTCGAAATGATCAAAAACGTGTAGACTTGTTCATTTTCTGCTCACACGATAACGTGCAGCTAAAGATACGCGATGTGAGTTTTGTTATTGTTGTATAGTCATAGAACTTATCTGCTTTTAAAATCTGATCTCATCCTCGGCAACAGACTGATGACAACAGCAAATACCATATGAATTGTGTATTTGTATTATTCCTTTTTTCCCCCTCATAAATAAATAAATATATATATATATAGAGGGAACAGCTACGGAACTCGAATCGTTCAGACGAATCAGCTCCAGAATCGATTCCCATCCTGAGCTGGGTATGGATTTTCAACAAAAGGATACATTTTTAGTTGCCGTTTCAATGAAAAGCATCAAATGAATTTTTAATCCCCAAACTACATTTAACTTTAATCAACAATAACAGCAGGCGAACGTGACTTCTTCCTGCGTCTTATCTGTAAATGTGCTCTTCCTCGAGGGATCCGTCTGGAAGAGACCAAAACATGCGATTAAAGAAACCCCGTTTTTACCCTCAGCTCGTCTCGTTCGGCCTCCCATCGGTATTTCTCGGCTTGAAAGCGGCTCCACTCGTACTGGATGAAATGTAAGATGCCGGGTAGCGAGAGGCCCGCGTCCCCGTCCTGCGGATCTCGCGGCTGGGAGGATCCAGCCATCGCCCCGGTTGCCGCGGCGGCGGTGGCTGCGGTGGGAGCGGGACCTAGCACAGCCTTCGGCCCGTTCGGATTGCGCCCCGCTCCGCTTCCTGCGGGGCTCTGGTTCGTTCCTCCCGCCACCCCGCCGGATCTTTCCGCCTCCATCAGAGCGTTCGCGCTGTCGCCGGAGCCAGGAGGTGGAAAAACAGAAGAAAAAGCCACCCCGATGCCTAAAGTCTCCACCGAAGCCCTCTCCCGTTTTCCTGCCCGATACAGATAGGCGAGCACTCACACACACACAGAAAAGTGCCAAATAGTGATCCACTCCTACTACGGAATGGCTGCAAACACTGCCCGCTCATAACTGCTCCCTATGGGTCATAAAGCGGGCTTCCACAAGGGGGCGGTTGGTGGCTCCATTAGCCTAATCCTACATTGAGGTCAAATCTCCCTTTTTTTGTTTGTTTGTTTTAAAGGAGACATTCGACTGCTAAAACGTGTAACGTTAATCTTTTAAATTGGCTGATTTCGAAGATTTGTTGCTGACCTGCAAAACGTAAATCCACTTCAGCAACCTCTCTCTCTCTCTCTAACTATCCAAGCATCACGAATGGCTGTGATTGGTCCATGCTGACTAGCGATGAGAAAATGTATCACGTGAAGCGTCTCTTTGTATTCGCATGCTTTTAATTTTTTTTAGTTGGAAAGTGATTTTACATGCTCTGCATGTAATTTTATTTTATTTTTTTACAAAACTGCAGAGCGCATGTTCCATAAAATACATATATACAATATTTCCACACGTAAAACAACTAATAATCTTGCGTATAGATTACACGAAAGTTAAAAAGAAAAATATTTTTAAACCCATCCTGTTGCCTCCAAGTCCCGCCCATTTGAGAACCCAAGTTCCGCGTTACTTGTCATTCTACTCGCTCGTTCTATTTCTATGGGATTGATCGAGGCGACCCAGTTGTGCGAGCTTCCTGCTACATTGTGGTCTTCTCTCGGGCTTCCTTTGCTCATTTCCGAATTAAGCATGGGGAACAATAACAAGAATACCGTGCAAGCAATGTGCTGATAAGGAAAAAATATATCAACCTTAAAATGTTAGTTCTCACATCTCAATCGTGATTTCTAGCGTTTTGTATAATGAAGACGCGTATGTGCATGCTTTCAAGATCAGAGGCTGCATAGCTCTACATGAATCGATTGCTTGTTTAGGCTAAATTTTGCTTGCATGTTCTATATTTGGAGGAACTGTCTCAAGTGATCAAACGATAGTTTCTCAAATACTAAATCTAGAACTCCTCTCTAATTGGGGCAGCAGCTTGGAACGTCTTTATATATTTCTAGGTCATCTTTGTTGGCTAGACTTAGTAGTGATGACTAATAGGCTTTTTGCAATGCAAACTTGAACAATTGCTTTGTACTTTGAAGAGCTCAAAGTGAATTTGTTTATTAAAATGTTCTTTGTTTTGTCTCCATGTTTAGCATTTTTTAATTTGGTCTGTGGTGAGCTAAAGGCACAACTGAAGGGTCAAATATGGAATCTGTCCATCAGTCTTTTTTCCTGGATGGGATCAGCTGACACATCAGGAAGACATCAGCAGAAACTGATCTGGTCAAAGAACACGCCTCATCAAATATTCAGCTCTGCGCTCTGCTTTCTTTTTGGCCAGATCAGAATGATAACGTTCAGGAATTTCGGACAGGTTATGAGAGTCAAGATTTTTTTTTCCTCTTTCTATTTGAAATTTCACTTACTGTATGCATCATAAAACTGTGTAACCACAAGAGCCATAATGCGTATCAGTTTTTGCCAGGCTGTATTAACAGGAGCAATCATTTTGAACTTGCTCATCCTATACTATGTCTCACGGGCCCAGCAGCAGATGATGGAGAAGCGTCGGGAGCAAAATAAAGGCTTGAAGAAATCCTCTCTGCCTGTGGCAGGACTGGGAGCTATGGGTAATCTTGTAGGTGGAAGTATTGTTGGAGGCGCCAAAATGGGAGACCTTGAGGGCAACATGCGTGGACCACGTGTCACCATCCTCGTTCGTGAATTTGAAGACTTTGAAAACTACGTTGGCGATGTTGCACGCTCCTTTTTGCGCCAGAGACCAGAGTTGCCCTTCCTCGCTGTGGCCGAAAGTCCACCGTACCCTCCTCTGGTGCTTCCAGAAGGAGCCCGGCTCCTGGTTTTGTCGCCGAGCCCGGACCAGCCTCCACAAACTCACCGTCCCGAATTCAATGTGCAGACGGAGTTTGCTTTGTTAGTCCCAGATGGCATCGAGCTGGACCACGGCCGACAAATAGAGCGTCTCATTCGGGAGCTGGAAGGAGAAGGTGGCGGGCCGGTCAGACTCGTTGCCACCCCTGTGCTGACCCGCTCTGCGGTGCAGTGCCTGCACCTTCGGGTGAATCTGCGGGAATGGACTGCGACTTACACCCCTGCGGCCTCGGGGAGCAGCGGCAGCGTCTGCACAGCCCTGCAAGGAGACGCCGTGGTACTTATGCGTACCGAAGACCTCTTCAATCTCTCGGTGCCCTTAGGGCGCCCCCTAATGTCTTCCTTGTTTGTCCAAACTTCTCTTCGCGGCTGGAAGGTCAAGCTCCTTGAGGGACCTTCGTTCTCTGCAAGTCATCGCCCGCTGTTTAGCTCAGCGCACAACCAGTGGAAGGCAGACAGTCGCCTGAAAGACACCACCAATCAGCTCATGCGTAGCTTTGGGCTGAAGCGCGTGGTGCTGCCTGAAGGTCGGGATCAGTGGTTTGGCTGCAGTAAAGAGACTGCGCGGTGTTTCGGCACAGTGCGGGACGATACACCGGAATACTTGTACCTAGAGCGCTGGACTCCTCCTTGCTGTTTGCGCGCCCTACGAGAGACCACTAAGTATGTTATTAATATCTTGGAAAGCTCTGGTGTGCGTTACTGGCTGGAAGGGGGTTCCTTGTTGGGAGCTGCCCGACACCAGGATATAATCCCATGGGACTACGATGTGGATTTAGGCATCTACTTGGAGGACATTCCGAATTGCGACTACCTAAAGAACTTGGACTCCGGCTCACTGGTGGACGCTAACGGCTACGTGTGGGAGCGAGCGGTCGAAGGCGACTTCTATCGTGTGCAGTATAGTGAAGCCAACCATTTGCACGTGGACCTGTGGCCCTTCTACCCTCGCAATGGAGTTATGACTAGGGACACTTGGACTGAGCACAAACAAGACGTGGAGTTCCCAGAGCATTTCCTGCAACCCCTGGTGCCAATGCAGTTCGCAGGCGTCACCGCTTACGGTCCGAACAACCACCGTGCCTTCTTGGAACTCAAGTTTGGGGAAGGGGTTATTGAGAACCCCCAGTATCCAAACCCTGCCAAGAAAAGACTGGACAGGAGTCGCACGTTAGGGTCGTAGCCAGCAGTAACTCGATGTGTCACAATTACGCAACTCTGCGTTTGTGACATTTTAAACTTTGTGTTACTTTCAGACTGAAGCTTTTGAACTGTGTCTGATCACTTGAATGTTCGCATTTCTTCTTGGTATATTTATTGTATGCGTGTTGTGGTTTGGGCAGACATGAGTCCCAAAGGTAGTCTAAATATACTGCATGTAACAATAGTAATATAAAAGTTCTGAAATCTAAGGATGTGCTATTTCACACCGCAGGAATCCACAAGCAAAGGTTACATCTCAAATTTTTCATGAATGGTAATACATTGGATTTTGTAGCTTAAGGTAACATTTTATTTTGAGGTGTCCTTGTTACATGTTAAATGTGCTTAATATTATAAAAACAAAAAATTGGGCATAATTATATGCAAGTGATCCTAATCCTAAACCGTTTAGTATGTAGTTAATTAATATTAATTACTCAGTACTTAAATGTATAATTACATTGTAACAAGGACACCTTCTAGCAAAATGTAATCCAGTTAAACACTAAACTATTTTTTAATCTGATTTGCCAGAGAAACACCAGTTTTAAAGAGAATTTGCAGTAAGTGCTGGCATATGGAAGACTGAATCATGTTTGTAGGTCATGTAAGTGACGTATTTAATAAACAACCCAGGCAGCTTATTAAAACCTTGAAAGTACTTTACTGCTTTTCAACTTAATGGTCATTATTAAAGCACCATGAACTTTGTAGTGTGTAGGATGTTTTTATTGACACTGGTGCACGCCGATGTTGAAAGAGGTTGTAATGACCTTTTAACCTGTTAAGTTTTTTTTTTTTTTAATTGTTGTAAATGAAAAACATAAAAAGCCATTGAAAAGATGCTGTTTTATGCACATGTTCACTTTATTAATATTTTCACAATGTTGCATGATAATAACTGCGCGTTTGATGTTTGATTTCTTTCTTGACAAACTTTTTGACCTCAGTTGTGTTACGTTAGTCTTTGTAACTGATGTTTGTTTTTTTTGTTTTGTTTTTTGTCTTGGTGGTTCACAAATATACCATGTAATGGTCCTGATTTAAATGCATCATGACCGCCAAATATTTAAGAAACAGCATAACACAAACCAAACTGTATCTTAACGTTTCAGTGTATTTCAGATGTCTGGAAATAAACCACCACATAGTTACTTTGAGTTTTTATTGCAAATATTACAGTAAAATGTTTAATAACCCACAAGATGGCGCAATAGGACATGACATCTTCAAACACGCTAGACTTTGTTACTCCTATGCTGCCAATTTTGTATAGTCTCATTACTGCACAAGCCTCCTTAAAAACGACTTTTGTTTACAATGGAGCATTTGAGGTCTAAAGTACTTAAGTAATTCTTACTTAATCAAACAAAAAATAGGAGGTAGGCTGGTGTCTTGTGAAATTAAGTCTTGCATCGCTCCTAAGGTGTATTTTGCAATAATAAACCCTGACTATGCATGATCTTGCTTATTACGTGGCTTCTTAACAAAATAAATGAGCACACTGAATTTGAGTTGAATGTACCTAGTAATTGCAATTATTAAAATAAGTGCACGATGTCCTTGGAACACAATTTAACTTAAACACAGTCTTAAGTTATTTTCTTTTAAATGTCTCCTAGCTCTTCCAAGCTTGGTGGCATTGATTTTAAAGCTCAGTAAATCCGATATATCCGCAAGTATTGAGTCGGAAAACGACTCTATATGTTTTTGGGCTGGAAGTAGTCAGTACACCATCGAGCTGTATAATAAACATGATATGGATTAAATAAATGAAGCGATTGTTAATACCAAAGTTACAAAAACTTCTGGGACCCAATGCGTACCTCGTTTTAGCAACTTGAACTCATAAGAAAAAGAACAGCACTGCTGATTTACTTAAAAAGTAGACTTTATTCTGCAGTCCGTGTTGAGTACATTCCCTGGTTCTTTGAACAGTAACTCTTTGGCTCTACTGATGGCATCATCAAACAGCCATTTATGACACAACCACCCAACAAACTCACACACAGACATGTATCCACATCAGCAGGGCTGCTACGCTACAGCCGCCTGGAATGAGAAGCCTCTACAGTACTGGCTTTTAAAAAGGAGTGATGTCAGTCTTGCAGAACATCTTTAAGCTATGAAATAACACACCTGTGATTTGAAACAGAACAGAAATGAGAGACTGTTAATTATGCAGATTATGAGCACCAAACGCCGTATTTAAAGAATATATGTTGTTAGATTAATATAAAAAAAATGAGATCGGTTTCTTTGGTCAAATTTAGCCTCTGGCTGATCAACTGCCAGTCTAACGGACTTCTACACAAATAGGCTATTATGTTGACTTCTCTCATCACCGTGACATTTGACATTTGGTCAACATATATTACAACGGCATTTGTCTTTCACCCTGTTACCCGATACCTTCCTTCTGCTGGTGTGTTTAGGCTATACATTTATAAGACATATATATTAAAAACTAAAAAAATTGAACAAGCAATCCAGTTCAACTACTAGTTACAGTTTAACAACATTCACCAGTTAGTGGCGTCAACAGATTATTCTGCCCGTTTTGTCCTCGTAAAGTTAACTTCCTTCAGAAAATGGCAGGCATATTATATTTGTGCTCTTCTGCAATAATATACATAGAAAAAAAAGAGAAGATCTCAGAAATATGCTTTCAAAAAGTCAATGAAATGTATACTTCATTTCTTTATATTTAACAAAACCTTTTTTTTACTACCAAAAAACTGAAAAAAAAAAATCCAAAACAGAAAGCAAACTTTTAACACATCCAACATGTTCCTTATTCTAGTTAAACATAACATTTTAAAAACTATCAGCATTCATGCACTTAACTATGGCTTTCTTCTTAAACGGATCAAAACGGATCCGTTTTCACCTCTTGACCTCAGTTGCTTATCTTTTACATAGGAGACTCCCTCAACTGCCGGCTCCAAGGCTCCTACCCAAACAGCTTTGGAGCTTTAAGACAAGGCGTAGTTTGCATGTGACCCATATTTCATTGTGCTTATGTTCCTGTCTTGACCCCATAGAACCAGCCGTGAAGTGTCATGGTGACTGCAGAAAGACAAAGACGCAGAAGGTAAGATGTTGTCTCTTGACTGTCAGTCAGGCTTCCTTCATTTTTTTGGCTCCTCTAGTAGCATGTTTAGTGAAGGTTTTAGCACCTGTTAGATGGAGCTACATTGGAGGAGCCTGAGGTGATATAAAGGGAATCAACATGAGTGAGGTATTTCAGCATGACGGACCATCAAGCTTTCTAAAACAAATTGTATTTGGTGTGTTTGAAAGACGCTTTGGCTTGTTAAGGAGGTGTTTTGCATGAAAAATTGTTCTGAAGTTTAACTCAGCAGCATATAATCAGAATTATTAGGGCATGTGTAATAATAATAGTAATATAAATAGATTAATTTAAAATGCCGGAGAGTTTTTTTTTTTTTAAATATATATATAAAAGGAGTAAAGCAAACATTAAAAAAAAAAAGAAAAGAAAAATCCAAAATGTCTGACCAGCATCTAATAAATAATTGTTCAAGCATGTTTCCATCTAAATGTGCATAAGCTTTGGCAGACGCCTTTCATAAAGAGCTGGGCATAGAGGAGGATCAAAAGGATGTAGTCCTTGTCCTGTCCTAATCTGAACCTGTATCTCTCCCACGATCACTGCGAGGATGCAGAGATTGATTTAGTGAGACCAGACAGGTAGGGAAGGAAGGACAGTTTGTTGAAATACTGGGCAAGTCTACATGACAGACTCCTTTTCACAGGGTTTCGGTCCAGCGACCTCTTCCGATTCAAGGTTTCCCGGTTTCTTGATGAGAGGAGAACTTTCCGGCCTGGAGGCGAGGTCTACTTCATCCACTCGCACCTTACTTAGCTCCACCGCCTCTGCTTTGGAATGGCGGTCCACGTAATGCTGCAGAAGACCTGCTCCAAAGGCGTCGCCTTCAACGTTGATAACGGTGCAAGTGCGATCGCTAAATGAAGACAAGAAAAGAAAAAATTATGAGAACATAAAATAACAAAAAAATGACAACATACAATTAACCATATTTTATAAAAAAAAAAAAAAAAAAGATATATATATATATTTATTTATTTTTTATATAAAAAAAAAACAGATAATATAAAGCAAGTAAAATATACATATTCTTTTTTATTAAAATTATCTTATCCTCAATAACTCTTCATTTTAAATTCAGTTTAATAACAATACCTGTATTTTATTTTATAATACATGTGCGTATATCATCATTATTATTATTATTATTATTATATTTTTACAGTTATCTAAATGGAACTTTAGTGTAACGTTACATTAATATTTATTTTGAATTATTAAATTAAATCCTCTTATCCTTGACCGCTCTTAATTTCAAATGATTATGAATTATCAGTATTATTATTAATTATACAATTATTAAATAGATGCTCTCTCTACACTCACAGGTGTACATAAAACTGCCTGCATTTAAAGGTCAAAACTGTCTGAATTCATGACTCCATTTCTATTCTTCCCTTCCTGTAAGCCACACTAAAACCTAACCAACCCACAAAAACATCTAAACCAGACACTCACACAAGCCAGTCCACAGCCAAGATGAGGGACAGATCGTTGGTGGGCAGGCCTATTGACTCCAAAATGATGGCTAGCGTCAGCACCCCTCCAGCAGGTATCCCAGCAGCACCCACGCTGGAAGCTGTCGCAGTCACACTAAAAATAGATCAATAGTCAGTCAGTCGAAGCCGACAGCTTTGGAGTATGGAGGTGGATTACTGTTATCCAGTGAACTCACAGGATGGTGATGACCTGGACGAAGTTCAACGGGATTCCGTTCAGCTGAGCGATGAACACCGCCGCTACACACTGGAAACAGGCGGCTCCGTCCATGTTGACGGTCGCTCCGATGGGCAGGATGAAGCGGCTGATGTGCTTGGACACACCGTTGTTCTCCTCCACAGATTTCATCATAAGGGGCAATGTGGCAGAGCTGATGAGAAAATCTGACGGTTATTTCCGTTTGCAAAGACCCTTTCAACAAGCGGTTCTTAAAAGAGACATTTAATTTTAATCTTAAGAACAATCTTTCCACAAAAAAGAACTGTTTGAGCAATGGAAAGGTTCTCTGGTTGTTAAATGTTGTTTTTTTTTCTTGCAACTGTAAATGCCAATCAAGAAGCTTTGTTTTTGAGAGAGTAAAACAGCTGCAATCGTTTACCTAGAGGATGTTCCAAAGGCAGTGGCCAAAGGGGTGACCAGTCCCAGCAAGAAAGTGTATGGGTTCTTCCGTGTAAACAGGAAGTAAATGAGCGGGAGGACGAGGAGACCGTGGATGGCATGGCCAATGACGCAGCAGGCGATGTACTTCCCCAGGCTTGCGAACAGCTCGCCGACATGCTTCATTTCTACAATCTTCGCAGCAACCAGAAACATAATACCAAGTGGTGCGTACCTTTAGAAAAGAAAGCACGTGGAAGGGATGTGAAGAGACGAATGCATACAATTCACACACTAGGAAAAGCATGTGATGTTCCCTTACCACATGATCCAGGAGACCAACACCATGGTGGCCTCATTGAAAGAGTTAAAGAACTTCATAAGGATCTCTCCTTCCTCTCCAAGTTTCCTCACGGCCACACCAAACGCCATAGCAAAAACGATGAGACCCAGGATGTTCATTCCATCCACATCTGTGCCAACTGGAGTCTAAGAGCAAAGATGAAAATGAGTTCACATAAAAACTGGTAATATTATTAAACCATTATTTTTGCATGCTAAATTACAATTAGACTATGTAAGGAATAATTGATGCGGTGGCCCCATCACCACCTCGGGTGTGCATTATTTCCAATTCAATTCCCGTCGTCAATTATTCCTTACAGAGGGCACACCTCAAGACATCGATCAGATGATATATTTCAAGGGATTCGTCCGGTTTTTCTACTTAAATCGCTATTGTGAGT
>JAUCMU010000027.1:1697890-1710217 GCA_032275025.1 Enteromius treurensis | reverse complement strand
TCTCAGTGTCCCACACCTGCTTCCATGCCACAATGGATGACCATTTGCTCAATATGTAATCATCCCAAATGGTCTTATCTCTTCTCTATAATAATTAAGCCTTCTTGGTAGATGAGCATGATCAAACACATATTGTGGAGTAGAATCTGGGTTGAGGCAAACTATAGATTCTTACAATATATTTTCACCAATTAATTTAATAATCAGTGTATGTCCAATTCTACAACATCATCATCATTAAACATACTATCATAAACCATAATACAAGTGTAAATTACTATTTAAATCTTTAGAAATACCAATACAGTGCTCACATGTGGAATTGGGAGAAAGCAAAAATGAGCAATATGAATGAATTAGTTCTGTTAAGCGATTAATTGCGATTAATCGCATCCAAAATGACAGTTTTTGTTTACATAATGTGTGTACTGCGTATTTATTACATAAGAATACACACATGCATGTATATATTTAAGAAAGACACGTCCAATTTATATATGTTGTATATTTATATATGATATAATTTATATGAAATTAAAAATAAATATACACACGGAAATACATGTAAATATTTTTTAAAAGATATCCTGTATGTGTGTATCTTTATATACACATAATAAATATGCACAGCACACACACACATTATGTAAACTGAAACTTTTATTTTGGATGTGATTAATCACGATTATTTTTTTGACACCACTAGAATTAAAGTGTCTCGCCAATGGCCAACTCCCCCCTTTGGTGGCGAGTTTGACCAATCATAACACTGAATCAGCCAAACAAACAGACAAAAAGACAGAAGAGTTAGTATAGGGTTAGTAAATAGTATTAGCTAGTAAAAGGTTAACATAACAAATCAATTGCTGCATTCCAGTCCATTTTTTATGTCCTAAACTCGCTAACTTTCATACTATTTCCATGGTTGAAATTCATTTTTATTGTGTGTTTTAACTAATGCATCTAATGCAATAAATTAGAATTATTTTGGATGTGTTCAATTGCGATTAAACTCAAATTGTTTCAGTAATTCAACTCTAATTGTGAAACTTGTGTATTAAAAAAAATTCAATGCAGACAGACTAAAGTAGTTTAAGTCTTTGGTTCTTTTAATTGTGATGATTTAGGCTCACATTTAACTAAAACCCACCAATTCACATCTCAACAAATTAGAATCTGGTGAAAAGCCAATCAGCTAATCAACTGAAAACACTGAGCCTTCAAAATGGTCTCTCAGTTTGGTTCACTAGGCTATCATGGAGAAGACTGCTGATCTGACAGTTATCCAGAAGACCATCATTGACACCCTTCACAAGCAGGGTAAACAACAAACATGTATTGCCAAAGAAGCTGGCTGTTCACAGAGTGCTGTATCCAAGCAGGTTAACAAAAAATTGAGAGCAAGTTTTGTATTTCATTTGGAAACCAATGTCTGGAGGAGGGGTGGAGAAGCTCAAAGTCCAAGTTGCATGAAGTCCTGTATTAGGTTTCCTCAGTCTTTGATGATTTGGGGTGCAATGTCATCTGCTGATGTTGGTGCATTGTGTTTTTTGAAAACCAACATCACTGCACCCGTTTACCAAGAAATTTTGGAGCACTTTTGGAGCAGTGCAACAAACTGACCACCTCCATGCCATGCCGAATTAGTCAGTAAAGCAAAAGGAATCCCTACCAAGTATTGAGTACACGTACAGTAAATGAAAATACTTTCCAGAAGGCCAACAATTCACTAAAAATGTTTTCTTGTTATTGGTTTTACGTATTCTAATTTGTTGAGATGTGAATTGGTGGTTTTTTTGTGAATGCGAGCCTAAATCATCACAATTAAAAGAACCAAACACTTAAACTACTTCAGCCTATGTGCACTGAATTTACTTAATACACGAGTTTCACAGTGAGTTGAAGTACTGAAATAAATGAACTTTTCCACGACATCCTAATTTATTGAGATATACCTGTAGTAGTAATGAGGAAGAGATAAATCCACATGCTTATGTGCCTGAAACCACCTGATTTTAACAATATTTAAACATAAAAAAACAATATTTATGGGATGGTTCGTGTTAAATTTTGTTGCTTATTTGAATATATTTAAAAATGAGTGTGGCAAGCAGTTTTGGACATGTAAGAATTTCCAAGCTGATGGGACCTGATCTTGCATGCCAGAATTAACTGCCTACAAGCCTTGCAAATATAGCTACAGGTAAAGAGACGTCTTTGAAAGTGACTTTGACACAGTATATTGCACCAGGTGGACCACTTTTAGGATCATTTTATGGTGCTTTTGCATACTTCGCATGAAAAAGAGTGAACCGTACATTATTCAAAATGTCAATGACAAAAAAAAAAGGAAAGTCAAGCAGGTTTCAAAGACAATTTTTCATTTTGGTGTGAGCTGATCCTATAATAGTCAATCTATTAATGTAGTAAAATGTAACGCTGCTTGATTTCGGACACATGTCTGAAGGACAGCTTTTCTTGGGAAATTACCCGCATGAGAGGTGCTGTAGTCCCTTAAATCCGGTTTAATCTCGCCTGAGCCGCATTTGCACAGCACGCCTACCTAATGGCCGACAAATTTACACGCTGTAACCCGACTCTTTCCATTCCCATTCTGCCTGAGTATGTTCTTTACTTCTACATTACACCAGCTGAATATGTTTCTAAAATTAAAACTGTATGTTTAATGAAATAGTGCTATTGCATAATGCAAGGAACAGTTCAGCAGTTCTTTCTTTAGTGGAGCACACACCATAAGATATTTAGCAAAATGATAAAGGCTATTTAGTCACTAAAATGTGTAAAAAGCATACTTAAAGTGGTCGATATGACTTGTGCACTGTATTACAAATTATTTCAAAACATTTTATAAGGAAAAAAGGGAGAGAGGGAGGAAAAAAAGTACCCATGCAAGGTTTGTTTCAGGTTGTTTTTCTTTTCTGTCTTCTCCTGTAGTGCTTTAATCGCGTGTCTGCAGTCCTTTATAGACCATCTGCTAAAGTCCCAGTTAGGCGGCCTACATGTGCCATAGGTTATAACAAATCTGTTTATGTGTGGGTTTGTTTTTCCTGTTTTCCTCTGCATGGTTCATGTCTCTTAAATTTAAAAAAGCTGACATATGCAGACATATAAAATTATATATATATATATATATATATATATATATAAGTGCTGTCAAATGATTAATCGTGACTAATTCCATCCAAAATATGTTGTTCTTTACATAAATGCTTGTAATATTTATATTTATTATGCATAACATATGCAAGTATATATTTAAGTTATATATGTATGTTATGTTTATATACATGTAAATCCTGTACGTGTGTGTCTTGTACATGATAAATATGCACAGTACACACACAAATATATTATGTAAACAAATGCTTTTATATTGGATGAGGTTAATCGTTTGATAGCACTAGTAAAGTATAGTGTATATATACATATATATATATACACACACTTCACAAAATTTTTGTATGGCCTTAATATTACAGCATTTTGATACTGCATAAGAACTCAATAACCTCTGATAAGATATGTTGATCAGTGTTCAGGCCTGTCATTATTCCCACACAGACGCCACTATCTCACCCTACTGCTGATATAAATAGCCTTTGGCTTTAACCGTATGTTTTACACCCCTACTTATCTCTCACTTCTTCCAGCTTTCTCAGTTTTACTGCTGGCTGTCAGGATAAATGACCTAAAGGAGGACACACATTTTTCACTTTGTTTTCAGAGATCTCCCGCCAAACCCAAAGCGTTCCTGCACTTGTGGTGGAGAGCAGTGGTTCATGGGAGAGACACAATCTAAAAAAAAAAAGGCTCACAGGTATGTTCTAAAGGGGTCAGTAAGGAGAAAAAAAGCTAAGTGAAAATTATAATATCACACAATTTAGTTATCCTGCATAATTGAGAAAGTGGAATAAATAGGTTTACTCATGTCTGAAAACAAGCTGTATTTTGGCATGAATTTACTAATTAAAATGTCTAGTAATAATGTCTTGTAGTACTAAGATGTTAATCAATATCAGGCACAGGAAATCACATATTATCCACCACATATATAATGTTCATCTTTTTATTATTTAGTAACTATACACACTTTAATAATGCCCAAAAACTGAAAAATACCCAATAGAGATTGCATAGGTACAATTTGGGATTATTTAAATTAAACGGTCAAGAAAGATATAATAATAAGAATGTTGTTGATATAGTAAAAAAGTAAGTATTTGGCCACTAAATATCAAACCATGTCATCTGCAAACAAATGATGCTAGAGATTTTATTCAAGTGTATCTGAAACATCTGCTTTCTTTTTTGGGGGTCATTACATTTTATATACTTAATGCACCTTTATCTCTTTCTTTTATACAGAGGAAGATCATGGCTTTTATGACCTCAGAGGGACGCCAGACAAGATGGAAATCTGCAAATGCCAGAAATCTGTTTTGTGCACATGCGATTTTGTGAAAAGCATTTGCAGGGAACATAATCTTCCCGGAGGAAGTCACACAAGAACATACAGTTGCTTTCGTGTTAATGGGTGACAAAAGGAGCTGTGTGATGATTGGTTGAGAAAAATACACCCACCTTTTCGTGCCCCAGCATTCCTCTCTCAGTAATATGAGTTCATATTTCAATATACTTCTGTGGAATGGTTTTGGATCTCTAATCTTTTATTTTATGAAAAGAATGAAAATTGCAAGTTCCTCATAGTGGAGGATGTAAGGCAACCCATTCCTTAAAATGCTCCAGCTGGACTCCACAAATTCAGAATCTGATGACTTGGAGAAAGATATTGCATTACTTTGAGTAAATCACAACGTCCTGTAGGAGACTAGAAATAGTTGGGTTACCTGTTTATGCAGTACAATACAGAGTTTACTAACAAACACAACGGTGGGGTTTATTAAAATGAAAAGGATGTTCAAATTTTGAAATATTTACTGACCTTCACGTTGTTTCAAACCACATGACTTGTCCTGAAATCTTACATGAAACACAAAAGAACCTTCTGGGAATATAATTTTACAGTTTTCGACTGTAAATTATGAATTTATTTGTTTTATTTACGTCTAAAAACTGTACAATTAACAACATTTTACTATAAAATTAAATTAAATGTCCGGTTAGATGTTTTACAATTTTCCCCGGTATATAGTATGGAAATTTACTGTTAACCTATTAACAGCTTTTTACAGTTAAAATTACATTTCTTTTTTACAGTGTAAAACATCTGCTACAACTATCATTTCTCAATAACAAATCAATTCAACATGGGTTTTTAGATCACTTAGAGCTGTGTTACACACTGCTTATTTTCAAAAAATCCATAATACTTTAAGTTTAATAAAGGCCAGTTCACATCGCACCAACAGACAGACAACAGAGTAAAGTACACCACCCTGACATTCCAAAATCTGACAAACATCCATTAAAAATGTTCAAATGGCGAACACATGTGCCAACCAATGGGGTATCAGACAAAACCAAACAAATGTGTCTGTTGCCGTTTGTCAGCGCCTGACTCGAAGCACAATTTTACGTAACCTTTCAATATAATACGCTCTATTATGTAAGACAAACTCTATTCAAACTTTGCTTGAACTATGTAGAGGAAGTACAAAAAAGAGTCTATACAAGTTTTAGGCAAAGTAATTTAACATTTCAAACAGAACAAACAAAGAATTCACAATTTTATGTCTGTTCATGTGCTGACAAAAAATGTACCCAGGAGTTGATTTGAAACCATCAACACCCTAGTAATTAAAAGATTTTTGAGTTAAGTCAACACTGATTTGTTATAACACAAAGCACACTTAATACCACACCTTTTGACCTGTTGTCTGAACTTACGTCAAAACAAGTTGGTTTGAATTAAATGGCGTTTTTAAAACTTTTTCTATATAAAAAAGTTGTACATCGTGCTACTAAAAATTCTATGATACTAAAGTCACCTTAACCCATTTCACAGTGATGGCAAAAAACCTATATATTTTGTTTTGATTGTGATATTTTATCTTATAATTTTTTATCTATTGCAAATAATAACAAAACCTCTAGTGTAGCAAACTAAATAACCGCTTAAAATGATGTGCTGACAGCGTAAAGTCATGTGTGCGGTAATTACCCCCTCAGCTGACTGCAGACCAGCTGCATGACATAAAACATATCAACGACACACAAAGAACACATAAAAAGAAACATGCATTGCTCACGTAGTTTCTGTCATGTGCACTTCTAAACACTCAGCCATCAATCACAGTGTAGTACATCTGTACATGGTTTATGCAACCAACTGTCACGAGACACTGAATGAAAATAACCTGTTACATCTACATGACCATCGGTCAGTTGTTTTTACTGTATATCTGTTCTAACATCTGAGATTGTGTCAATAATAGCCCCTGAACAAGAGCAAATATGATTTCAGTTTTCAGTTTCCGTATCAAACAATGCATTTTCTATGTTTAGCGGAAGTCAAGGCTAATATAAAACCTGAAAATTAATAAAATATTAAGAATGAAATAAATATTTATGTTATTTAATCTAAAAACCACCCCAAATTAATTTCCCAAATAAATGTTTCTACTTTATTATTCCCATTAAATGGATTACTTTATGACCTGAGCCAGGCCTAAATAACAATGTGTTTATTAATAAGCATTCTTTAAAGCCTAGATGAGACAGAACATGGGAATCAGAAACACACACACACATGTTTGTTTTTGTGATTAATGGGGACTCTCCATAGGTTTAATGGTGTTTATACTGTACAGACTGTATGTGGTATTGACCCACACTGACCCTACAACTAAACCTACCCCTTACATAACACTACAGGCATTTTTAGATTTTCAAAAAAAGCACCATTTAGTATGTTTTTTAAGCCTTTTGAATTACGGGGACACTGAAAATGTCCTAATAAATCACCTTCATTTTGATATACCTATGTCATTATGCAAATGTATGTCCTCATAAACCACATACACACACAATGTCCTTAACAAAAGCTGACATGGCTGAGTTTGAAATTGAACTTGAACAGCTGGTTTGTCTGGCCAGAGGAGAACTGGCTCCCCAATTGAGCCTGGTTTCTCCCATGGTTTTTTTCCCCATTTTGTCACAGATGGAGATTTGGTTCCTTGCCGCCATTGCCTCTGGCTTGCTTGATTGGGGATACTTAATTTCTAGTGATTATCATTGATTTGATTAAAAAGATCTATTCAAAATGAGCTGATCTAGACAATGACTGACAACTCTGCATTCAATAATGAAATGCCTTTAACTGAAACTTGAGTGTTTAATCTTGTCATTATACATTACTGACACTGTTCTCCAGTTTGATACTGTTAAGTGCTTTGACGCAATCTACATTGTTAAAAGCGTGATTAATTGATGGATCGATTGATACAATAAGTGGTAATGGTAACCCTTCTACAGGGCACTCTGCAAAGCAGCCTTAAACACAATGGCTGTGCCAAATATAAGACATCTTATATAAGTCACAACATATAAGGAATATTATTTTTGGGAAAATAGTAATAAAACATACAGTACACACACAAAACTATATTCAGGGAATTGACTCATAAATTTAAATGCACTTGTCACTCATGTTTACGTGGCCCTGTTAGTATCCTCTATAAGTGAATTCCAAGGGTTTTATAAACCCAGACTCATAGGAAACATTCCACTAGGCTCAAGATTCCATTCCTTTCCGCATGTTTATAGATTCCTGGATATTCATTGTTCTTTCCTCCCCCTCTTTCATCACAGAAGATACGCTTTACTGCTTGCTTCATCTCACTATGCTTGCAACCACTGAACCACAGAACAGCAACAAACAATCAATAACGTGACTGAATGACCTTTAGCTTCAGTTGCTTTTAATTCTTCATTACAAAACCTATTACATTATAGTTTCTTGCTTCTGCTAGAGCAGCTGTATTTCCATCAAGGCCAAAACTATAATAGTCTCTCATTCTGGTCCAAGACTCAAATCAACTAATTGATTCAACCGCATTATTAAGTTTATCCATTTTATTTTATGTTAAACTCAAAACAATCCATGCACTGTAATTTGTGCATCTGGGATGTCGAGCTCTCATGGTTAGGCCACTTCGATCACGTCCCTGTGCAGAGTCAGGTTACTATAACTACAGGCTGTCACCATGGTGACCTGTTTCCAAGGACCACAGTTGCCCCTTAAGTTACCCCAGCGTCAACCCATGTCAACAGAAACTGCTTGTGTTGGGAATAAAAGTACATTAGAACAATTGTGGATTTGACATGTGAGACATTAATCATTCTAAGACGTGTTACAAATTAATGTTGTTAAGAAAACCAGAAGACTATATATTAACACACCATTACCTCATGTTACTCATTAATTTAATCTGTGTTGTTATTTAATTACACTGTACCATGGACATTGGCTACATAGTACTATGCCTATCATACAATGTGTTCTGTGAAAAGTTAATTTTCTTTATATATATATATTTATGTCAAACGATAGGATTGACAATTTTTATTTGTGAACTACCCATATTTTAGTGATGTCAAATTATTAATCACAATTAATTGCATCCAAATGAAACAGTATATATATATATATATATATATATATATATGCATAATAATTCTACATAGTAAACACTTATATATTATATAAATAAACTTTTATTTTGGAATGGATTAATCATCAGTAATCTTTTGATAGCACTATATAATATAAACATCTACTGTGGATACAGACAGACAGACAGACAGACAGACAGACAGATAGATAGATAGATAGATAGATAGATAGATAGATAGATAGATAGATAGATAGATAGATAGATAGATAGATAGATAGATGCATGTGCTTTTTATTATATTATTTTATATTATTATAAAAATTACTATTTAAAACAAATATGTAAGCTTCTAACATTTACATGAATGTGCTCAGAAAAGTACTGAAGAACATGAACTTCTGTATCTGTTAATATTAATAAATGTTCTCACACATTCTAGTTTCTGTCTGTGGCCTCATTTCCGGCTGCACTAAACCTGAGTTTTAAGGCCATGGAAATATATGAATTACTTTTAGTATTAAGATACAGTAATGTCTATAACACAGTGACTAATAAAGTCAAAAGTAATGAAAGCATTATCTCAGGAAGATGCTCTGGCTTCATTTGTTGTGTATCTTTTGTAGCCCTGTGGATATGCAGAGAAATGAAAAGCTGGTCTGCATTACTTTCCCAAAAAATCCACAGGTGGTCTACAGAGACAATCGTCTGGCTTCTGAAAAACCTGCGGAGTCTTTATTGAGTGAGTGAAATAGCTGCAGGATCGTTGTGAAGTCCATCAACACAACAATTCAGCTTGAGAGAACACCTCCTGCTGCTTTGATTAAATTCCCAAAGAGCAGCTCGATCACTGACCTTTCTGTTGACTGATGTTCATGACTTTGACACCGCTTTACTTTGGGTCCTTTCTGGCATTTGCAAATGGTTTGGCACATTTTAAATGTTTGCTCAGGCCACTAGCTTAACAGACATTGCCAGCTAACAACAGGCTGATCAGCCGTTGAATGTTTGCCATTGTTGTTCTAATCTGACTGTAGATCAAGATCTTTACGTGGCTCATGGAAAGCCTGCCACTAAGATTTGCAAGCATAACAATCCAAGTGCTAGAAGCTACCAGCGTAAACCCTTATAAGCTTTTGATAACTTTTTTGAACACAGTATAATTTAGGAAATGTGATGGTATCGTTTTCGCCCTCTCTCTTTGGCTCGGTCCTGGAATCACATGGCATCTTAATCGCGTTATTCAAGGTGCTAGGTCGAATGTGACTGATACTGTTCTACACGAGCAAGTGGCCCAGTTTATAGCACTAATCTTGCTCTAATACTAGCACAGCTGATGTACTGTAACCTCTTGCACACATCAACCGCTGTACTAATGTTGGCTCTTCATTGAAAACTCCATTGAAGGATACATTTCATCACAGGTTTAGTTGCAGCATGATGCTTTAAATGATCAAATTAAGTGATCAAATTTCAGATTTCAGTTGAGTTTAATGGCAAACAACATAATATCTTCTTTGAGTTAAACAGAAGAAAACTCATACAGATTCTGAATCACTTGAGGGTCTTTAAATGATCACTGAAATTTGATTTTATTATTTTGAGTAAAATCCCTTAAAGACTTTAAAAAGTTCTTAAAAACATTCTCTCTGGAATTATGTTGGTTTTACGTAGTTTTAAAAACTTGACATATAAGTGAGGATAGCAAGCTAAAAAGTGAAATATTATATCCTATAATATGACTTCCAGTAAATAGAAAAAAAATTGGGACCAAAGATTCAGACCCTTTGACCTGAGCATGTTTTGATTAATTCTTTTCTCTTTAATAGCTAATGCAACTGTTTTACACCACAGACTGAACCAAATTAAGCAACCTATAATTCACTACATACCTTTCTATCAAAGTTATCTGACATTATCAAGACGAATTTGTTCTGACATATTGTAACTATGAGTTTGTCATATTTTATTACCATTTCCTAAATTATGGGTGAAACTGAGTGGGAAAATGGGTAATGACTATGGTTTATTCCTATGATGTACAAGTGAAAGGAGCAGTGGAATGCTAGCATGTAGGAAGCGTAGAAGTCAGAGGGTCACAGCGGGGGTCAGTCTGTCTGAGACTCCAATGTAAGAGTCTCTGGGTGGAAGCAGGTTAACTGCTCTGTCTCATGAGAACATGAACTGAGGGACCTTCTAAGAAACCCACAGAGACTATGAAATTGAACAAGATATCACTGTCTAAGCCCTTGTTTTTATGTGGATACTGTAGTTTAAATACTCAGAGAATACAGACCCCCAAGTGTTCTCTATATGAAATAAAATAGTCATTAAAACATCATTAAAATAGTCCAAGTCCTTGAAGGAGATGAATTGTTGAATACATTTTTTATTTTGTTTTCTTAGTGCACAAAAAGTATTCTCTTAGTTTCGTTAAATTTTGGTTGAACCACTGATGTCACATGGACTATTGTAAAGATGACGTTACTACATTTCTGGGTTTGGGAACATTTCAGTTGCTTTTCCATCTATGCAGGGTCAGAAAGCTTAAGGGGAATTAATGGCAGAATTTTCATTTTTGGGTGAACTATCCCTTTGGGTAGATAGATTAACACATGGCAGTCTTTATTCTCTGAGCTTTTCATCAAAGTTTCTTGGATTTCATCAAAAATGTCTTAATTTGTCTTCCGAAGATGAATGAAGGTTTACAGGTTTGAAATGTCATGAGGGTGAACAATGAAGGACAATGAAAAAAAAAAAACTAGGTTCACACCTAAATACCTAATAGCCCCTGCTGACTGTAACCATGTATTTGGATTAAATAAAATCATAAAACAATTTTGTTGTCAAGATTTTACCAGTGGCAAATTCTTTTCAAATACTTTTTACAAGTATTAATATTCTTTTATCTGTGAGTATAACGTCACATCTCAGGATCGTCACAAAAGTCTTGGGACTGTATGCTTTCTTGTGGTACAATCAGGCAGATGTTCTGAATAACTAAGTAGGTCAAGAATCTGTCAATCCAAAAACTTAGCAGGAACCATAAAACTCAAACTTCAGAACTGCACGTGAAAACTTCACAATCGTAGACAAAGATTTTAGAAGGGTAAATGAAAACTCTGGAAGTGCATTTGTTTGTACAGATCAGTGAATGAAAGAGGAGAAAAGTTGCAAAAAAAAGTTGCAGTATATTAAAGGTAGGGCAAGAAATTTGTCAAAAATGCTTTAGAATACAGAGTCGGGCCGAGTACTGAAACAAACTTGTATCCAATCCAGTGTTGTTTTTGACAACCATCTTAGATTTAGTCTTAGTCTTAGTCTTTTGGACTAAAATGCTTATTAGGTTTAGTCAAATTTTAGTCACTTCTATATGTTATAGTTTTAGTCCAGTTTTAGTCGACGAAAAATCAAAAAGGTTTTAGTCTAGTTTTAGTCAATAAAGAAAAGAAAAAAGAAGTATAGTCTTTTAACAAATTAAATTACGTCAATAAGTATTGGAGATTACTGCTGGGCAGTTTCACACATAAGTTGTGAAAATAGCAGCAGATCTATAAGTTAAACGCACTGTGAGCTTGCAGATCAGCTATTTTCACCAATAATTACAATAACAAAGGAATGGTTTTAGACATATAAGGTTTCCACCCAATACTTTCTGATCTAATGATTGTGCATTACACACAGATAAAGTGGTAACAGTGGAATCAATGTTCATTACTCCAAAAAAGCCAAA
>JAUCMU010000027.1:1669244-1690115 GCA_032275025.1 Enteromius treurensis | reverse complement strand
AAACACACAGAGTTAGCTGGGCGCTGGAGTGCCCTCCAGTGGCCTGAGCTGGCAACTCCAGCTGATCATGACACATATTTTGCTTGTTATCAAAAAAAGAATCTACTCTAGAAGGACTTAGCTGTTATAATTGATTCTATTTGGATTCTACCGGAAGTTAAGTTAAGGCCACAAAAGCATGCATGCCCAGTAACATTTGTTCATAACCTGCTAACAGTGGGAGAAATGGTATGATAATCAGGGCTTGTAACTTATACTAAACCTCTGTTTCGTTTCATTAAATGTACGATACTTGCATTGCTTGCATTTGCTTGATGAGTGCAGTCTCTGATAAAAGTCTTAGTCTTAAGGTTTTGGACTTGCAATAACACTTTTCCAGGTTTGAAGAGGGATGAATTCCAAAGATGCCCTGACTCTGATGATTGGGAGTTTGGTTACTATGGTAACCGAGGGCCAGGGGTCATCCACAGACATACTGGCACCCAGTCTGTGTATTGGGTAAGATGTATGTGATTATTAGTTATTATCTAATGAGTGGTTCAAATGATACAGCAGACAATGTAAAGCCTAAGAACATATAACTGTCCATTCTTATTTAAAAGAATTCCTGCTGCAAGCTCCCAAATCTGGCTTTTTAAATTAAATATTTGCCAATTTTGTTTTGCACATTTTTTTTTAACAAAGTGATAAGACCTGGAGAAAGCCTGTTGTACTTTTTATTGCCATATTAAAACGCGAAGAATATGTCCTAATCATTTTCCAAAATGCATGCGAGTTATAAAAGAACATGTAAATATTGTCTATAATATTATATGAAATTGATGTTTTAAAATGGTTATGACATTTGTTTGTAATGGTATGTGCTCTTTATTGTACATTGGTCGGGTACCCATCCTCTAACCTGGATGCGAGATGTGGGAAAGGGTGCTGTTAGTAGAGTGGCCAGTAGGGGGTGGCCTTGTCTATAATGGTCTCCCAGTAATCCCCTTCATTGACTTGAACTCTCTCTCCTTTCTCCTCTTCAACAGTAGCTGTGCCGTTTTTCTGCGGCTGTCTTCCCATCATCTAAGTAGATGCTGCACACTGGTGGAAGTTGAGAGAGTCCCTCACATGATTGTAAAGCAATAAACATAACACATAGTAAAACATTACCCTGATTTGAATGTTTTAAAAAACTGAAAATAAATTGTAAAAACTTGTTAAATGTTTAAAACTGACATTCTCAGAACTGCCTGCACTGCATTTCAAATTTAGTTTGAGTTTGATGTTTCTCCTCAGTTTTGTTCATTGGGGTTGTATGTTGCATGTAATGTTGTTAAATTAATGCTTAAGGTAAATGGGATTTTGATGGGCCCTTATCTTTAGTTTAAAATCATTGGTGTACCCATAAGCCAATCACATACTGCCGGACTGTGGCCTTACGGGTTTCTCTTGGATAAACAGTAAAAGTTGATAAATTAAAAGATGTTTTAGTTGTCAAAAGACAGGAATCTTTTTCAGGAAAGGTAAAAAAAACAGGGTCCTACTTTATATTAAGTGTCCCTAATACCTGTGTACTTCCATAGTATCTAGATGTGTATGTAGTATGTAACCACAGTGTAAGTACACACCGGTAACTTCACACATGTAACAACCCTCAGAATGGTGTGTGGAAGTACAAATGTGTAACAGGACATTGGTAACAACACTTTTTGGTAATGAAAGTATAATAACAGGACTAACAGCACTCTTTGGTAATTAAAGTTACACTTTATATTAAATAGACAATTGCTATGGATTTAGCATGTACTTACTCTGATTTTACTCAGCAGCGGGCAGTAAGTTAGGCTTCACTTATAAATTGTGGTTGGTGTCTAGAATGTTACACTTTATATTAAGTGGGCAGTTCCTGAGGAGTTACCATGTATGTAAACTGGTATTACAGAGGTGCACCAAATCCGCCCACTTTACATATCCCCAAACCTACCCAACTACACCCCCTGATCACCCCCTGTTCCAGTTACTCCTATACATACTGCTGTTACAAAATATAGCTTTGTAATTCCTGTTACATGACTACTAAGTTAAGTGAAAAAATTGTTGTTACCAATGTCCTGTTACACATTTGTACTTAAACACACCATTCTGAGGGCTGTAACATGTGTGTAGTTACAGAAATATTACAGCTGTAGAAACTATGTACCGGTGTGCACTTACACTGTGGTTACACACTAGATACACATTTAGTTACTATGGAAGTACACAGGTATTAGAGACACTTAATATAAAGTGGGACCATATTGGGTCTTTGGTCTTAAAAATGTACTATAAAACTAGTTTTAATATTACTATAATGTAAGATGGAACGGTGTTGGAATGTATACTTTATGATCAACTAAATTTAAAGGTATACTACATAAAAATGTTTTAAAGCATTTAAATCATTTACATTGTTTCAGAGTATACTTTGAGACTGTACAGTTTAAAGCTGCAACGTACAACAGAAAGTGCAGGGAAAGGGGAAAAAGTGCAGAAAATAGAAAACATACAAGAAACTCTTTTATAAACAAAATCAACTGCAACAAAAACAGCAAATATTTACAGCAAATTTACAGTTCACGTAAAATGATAGCATTAACAACCAAATAAACATTTAATCAATGATTAAAAACGGAATATGCTTCGTGACTCCGACACATGCAATAAAGTGTCAGTGTTTAATGTTCTTTTTTTTAATGCAATGTCAATAATGCTGTTACGATTTAAATTAAAATGAATTCTTTGGTTTTTTTGCTTTTATAAAAACAGACTCAAATTTAGACAGTAAAAGTATAACACACTAAAGTCCAAAAGTACTGTACAAAAACATTTAGCCCAAAACCAGATGCAAAATTAAAACAGCTATCAGAGAATCTTCCTGCACACAAGAGCTGAACAGAAAGGAAACCGACCAAACGATAAGCATTTAAATCCTTCTGAACACAGATTCGATACAAAATCGTACGTCTTTCTCCCATCCCAAAGGTTTGGCAATTGCTTCATTAAAGTGTAAGCCGTGGTACTTGTACCAGCCACTAAAAGCCACTGTCGGTGCAAGGCGACATCAGCAAAAAGAAAAGGCAGTGTGGACAATAACAGACCGATCAAAGAGAACAAAAAAAAAAAAGTCTCCTGCATAACTGCGCTTGGCAGCATGAATAACCTTCTCATATTGAGAAAATTTAACTACAGCACCTTGAGTGAGCTAAATAAATATTTGAAACGTCCATAGAAAGTCAACTGGATGTTTTGAAGCAAGTCGCTGATAAAACCATCGCTGCAAGATGTCTTTCTGAATAACTGGACATCAGTAAATTGGTCAATCCTTAGAATTCAACATTCAAAGGGAATTATGGGGAACGATGCAATGTGTTTTGTTTAAAATAATTTATCAAGCATGATGGCAACATGCTACAAAAATAAATAGATTAAATAAACCAATTCGACAAAGGAAGAACCGACTGTTCCTGTACATCCTTATGTACACTGCATTGTTGGAACCACATTAAAAGAATAGATCACCCAAAAATTGAGACGTACTCGCCCTCGAGTTTGTTCGGCTGAACCCAAAGGAAGATATTTTAAAAAGTTTGCTGTTTTGGGTCACCTGTTTTTGACTCCCGTGGTATTTGTTTCCTACCGTGAAAGTCAACGGTGACTAAAACAGTCTGGTTACAAACTTTCTTCAAAATATCTTCCTTTGAATTTATACAGAAATGATGACAATTTTAAATTTTGGGTGAACTAATCCTTAAAACCTGTCCTTTAACCATAAACGACAGGCAATTCATCTGGTGAAAAATAATAGGCCCATGTTAAAATGCTGCTTAAAGGTGCTTCAGACCTACAGTAACACATAAAGCACATGGTCTTGAATGTCAATAGCAGCTGTTTCAGTTGTTGTAAGTCACAGACATCTGTAATGCTATCCGTAACGGGGTTTTTCAAGTGTTTTCTCAAGGGTCACTGGTCTCCTCTGGTCTGACATTAATACCGTTGCTCAAGAAAGCCTCTTTCTCAGGTGTGGCTGGTTCGTTTGTCGTTGTTTTGAAGGTGTCGATGTCTTCCGTGTCACCACCTGTCACGGCCTCTGTGCTGTGCCAGATCCCATAGCCGAAATAAATACCAAAGCCTAGAAAGAAACACAGTAGGTCAAGAACAGCAGAAGACCTTGCCCTTGTTTTCTGTCTGTGATCAAACACATGGTTATTTTTAATAGCTACCTATTTCTTGTGTTTTATCATGTTGCTGTGAATGCGATTAGCCACTGAAGGCTGAAAATATTCAGACTGTTGTGCAGTTTCAGGAGGAAGTGCAGCCCTGTGTTCATTTATATGTTCACAGGAAACGGAGGAAATCGAGACTCTTCGAATGCATGCAGCCTGAACGCTCCAAAAATATCAAACCTTTGGCTGGTATTGTCATTCAAATCATTAATAGCAATAAATTGTTCAGTTTAGTCTCAGGAAACAGGTTTGAGTTCCTAATTTGAGTGCTCTCGGAGTGCACTAGGTGTATTTTACTATGTCCACCCGCCATAGAATTATTACTTACCGATGGCCATCCAAATGGCGAAGCGCATCCAGGTGCCTGCGTCCAGCTGCATCATCAGGTAGACATTAATGAACATGCTGAGGACGGGAAGAAACGGCAGCAGAGGAACCTGGGTACACACACACACAGCCTGTGTTACTAACCGCAATCAACAGCGATCATAAAACTTCCTCTGTGTGCATGCAGGTATTTGTTTACCTTAAAAGACAGTTTTGTCTTGCTCTCAGGCTGCCGCCATATTAACGTGGTGATGATCATACAAACCACGGCCAGAATGACGAGAACTGCAAGAGCCCAAATCTCAAATCCACCCTGTACCGCCACGACGCAGAACACACACACCAGAACACCTGCACAGGAAGGAAGAGAAGCCGTGACTCACACTGTGAAATCAGACCCCAAGGCTGATAAAGGGAATGCATTCATTATTTTAAAATGTGCCTCTGCACGTGTCTAACCTAATATACTGGTGCAGATGTTAACAGTGAAGCCAGAGAGACGAGACGGCTCCTTGTTTTGGGGGAACAGAAGGTTGCTGAGGTTGCAGAGATCTTGAGATCCAGGCAGGAAACCAGCACTGCTCTCGTTAATGGAGTCAGCCTCGGTTTCCTCCTGACAGCTGGCTCTCTGATACTGGACATTCACACTGGGCTGCTCTGGCTGGTACCTGAGAGAGAGAAATATAACCATCAGTTATGGTTATTACCGTCTACTAAAACTATAACAATTTCACGCATGGTTATGGATATTCAATTTTTTATGTTTTTGGCTATAGATCTGCTCCGCTGCTAGTTACTGCTGTTGTTATATATTATTGCTCCTGCTGCAAAACAAGTACAGAAAACAATATTATACCGCTATTTAATTTATATGTAAATATAAAAATGTATATTGTAACATAAGTATAATAATTCAGTATGATTAATAATTGCAAATACTGGTTAAACAGCATCTGCAGAGACAGCAGGGATATCAAACGTTTTTGTTTTACATACAGACTTGAAAAATTTGAAGCGTTACCTCAAGACTAAGACACAGGCCGCGACTAGTGTGTAAGCCAGCAGTGTGCCAATGGACATGAGATCAACCAGATCTTTCAGATCAAACAGGAAAGCCATCACCGCTGTGGAGAGAAGAGGAGTGTGTTACTGCAGGACCATGATTCAGTATTAACTCTAGTACGTATAGCAAGTATTTGAATTAGGGATGGGCAATATATTATCAATTGCGATTTACGGTTGAAAATTCTCCTCGCGATAGAAATTTGTCTAAAGATGAGTCTAGTTGATCACGTAGTTTTGTGCGTAAACGAGTCACTGAGTGAAAAACAAGCATAGTCGTGCACCGATGCAGCAAACATGTGGGCAGTGTAAAAGCATTTAACAGTGTTTGAGAAAGATGCTACAATCATTACAAGCACCGACAGCGCACTGCATCTCATGTCTCTGATGAGAAGAAAACGTGTGGCTGTTGCTGGTTAATGACTGAAGTCATGGCCTGAAATGGTTAAACTGCAGACTGTTATGTTTTGTAATATACGCATGAGTTTCATGTAGCCTATTCAAACAGCGCTGCATTAGTCAGGGTTTAAAGTCCAAATCTGCACTAAAACAGCGTTCCTCGTCAGCTGCTAGGTAACAATTTCATACATTTTAAATAAAATAAGTATGACAATAATAATGATAATTTTTAACTCTGTGTGAATGTTACAATAAATGTATTAATAGTGTTTAATTTGGGATCTGTAAAGTGTTTCAATGTTTTCAAAGAATTCTCTTCTGCTCAGCAAGGCTATAGTTATTTGTACAGTAAAAAAAATAATAATAATTACATGCCTGATTTCAGAAGGGGGTCTCAAAAATGGCCAAAAATTATTTAAAAAAATTATTTGACTTAAGTTAAATTGTGCTTTGTTAGTATAGGTATATATAAAATTTTTTAGTGTTAAGTAAATATTTTTTTAATTGTTTTGTATTTGAGTTTTTTTTATTATTATTGTATTTGATGTTTTTCAGCAGTTACTGGAACATAAACATAATCTGCAATTTTACACACACAAAAAAATAATAATAAATAAAAAAAATAATAATAAATAAATAATAATAAATAAAATAATAATAATTATATATATATATATAAAATGATTTAAGGTCAGTAAATAAATTTATTAATTTCTTAAATTTGACCCCAAAATTAATAACCACCAACAAGAAGTCAGCAAAAAAATAAATCTGTTAAAACATGTCAAAACATTAAAAAACGGTTAGTTATGTGTCATATTTAAAGAGAAAACACACAGTACTATTCAGGCGTTCAGATTATGTGTGGCCCATCTAATGACATCACTCTCATATCCTCTCTTAGTATTGCCACACAGTTTTAGGTGTAATTGTACTTAAGTGCATCTTTTGTAAGTATATTCATTCAAATATGAATTTTGCTTTAGTGCTTTTTTCACAGGAGTTTGATCATAAATCTTAACAAAAAACATAATGACATGATGAATGCTGCTAAACACTAAGGGTTAATCAGCTTCTTCTCTACGCTTACCGGACAGAAGTCCGGCCGCCATGGTGGCGATGATGGGCGTCTTCCTCTCACTAACGTGAGACAGGAAGCTGAAGATGAGACCGTCATATGCCATGGCAAAGATAATGCGTGGCAGTGGGAACATGGATCCCAGTAGACTACACAAGCAGGGGAGGGAGGATGAGTGGATTTATGAACGAAATCTGAACATAAACACGAGCCTGGTTCAGACAATCACAGACGCCTCTAAAGCTCAGTATACCCCTTACAGTTCAACCCCTCCAACGAAAGGGAACTTCACTTAGTTAACACTTTTTGTATTCATGACAAATCTGTATATATCTATGTTGTTTTGTGTAGTCTACTAACAGTCACTGCTGCAATTCTCTGAACATAAAAGGCTTAAATAAGGTCTATTGTTGGCACCAAAAACCAGCTGGGTCATTTTTTTAGTTTAGTGGATTAGTTTAGTCCATATTTAGTCATGGTGCAGTTTGAGAAGTTGTGTGCCGGATCACTGTGAGATTTGTGAAGCAGCATGTCTGTTAGTAGTCTGAATGAGTTCTCACCTGCCACTATGCCTGAGGTTACAGTGGCATTTATGGGAGTTTTGGATTTTTCACTGATCTTGGCCAAGAACTTGAAGAGCAGCCCATCTTCAGCCATGGCCCATATTACACGGGGCATTGGGAACATGGAGCCCAACAGACTAGTTGAGGGGAGAGAAACAGATTCAAGCCATGCAGTGCCGTTAGCTTGTGCTTTTAACATCTAATAACCTTTTAAAGTGTCAGGGAAAACCTAATCAAACTTTTGAATGGTATTGTATGTTTGTAGGATCTCCAAAAATCTAAGTTTAGTTTTTTTTTGTTTTTTTTGATAAAAATTATAGTTGACCCTGAAAATTCTGTCGTCATTTCTTTGTTTGTAACCAGGCTGTTTTGGGTCACCATTGACAATCGTAGTATTGTTTTCCTACTGTGGAAGTTAGTAGTGACCCAAAACAGCCCGTATACAAACGTTCCTCAAAATATCGTCTTGTGTTTGGCAGAACAAAGAAATTCATACAGATTTGGAACTACTCCAGGGTGAGTAAATGAGGACAGAATTTTCCTTTTTAACAAGGATGACAGAACAGACATTTATAACATTATAAAACATTCCCATTTCAAGTAAATGCTGTTCTTTCGAAAATATTAAATCAGAGTAATCCCAAACTGTTGAAAAATACTACCTTCGCATACGTTACACCTTAATAATGTTTGCAAAGAGTTTATACAGCTCGTAATCAATCAGAGACCATCTGGGCTGAGCCCCGCCCACTTTTGCTTCCCATGCCATGAAAATAATCGTTTTATTCATTCCATTTCAATAGTCTTTCATTATAGATTTTGAGATATGACTGAGATATTTGTGTAATGCTTGATTGCAATAATTTGTAAAAGTTTTCAATGACACTTTAAAACATATGAAACAATATATAAATCATATTAAAATAAAAATTACAATTACTTCAGAACACTGCAGCTGAATTAAAATCGTAGTAATTCATTTATTAAGTTCCACACATCTTTATGCCTCACAATTCAGGTATTAAAAGGGTCATGATGCCGAAAGGGCACAGAAATGACATACTGCAGCTTTAAAACAAACAATGCTATGCAAATTCACAAACACACCTCACAGCGGGAACAACTTGTAAAGCACCTGGGTAATTGTTACCTGGTGGACAAAGCACAAAGGGAACCAACGGCTACTGCGTACGTCGCCCCTTCCCAGCCCACATATTTGAAGGCCACAGGAAGAGGGCTGTTCTTATCCAGCATGTAGTATGGCATCATCATTGTGAGAGCGGCTGATACGCCGAAGTAGGCGACGAAACAGATTAGAAGAGATGCTACAATGCCAATGGGTATCGCCCTCTGAGGATTCTTCACCTCCTCACCTGATAGACAGGAAAAAGGCCTTTATTTATACAAGTTTTGGAACGCATCTCCGTTAGATCAAACTCAGAATCACTAACTAAACTGTGTTGTTATAAGAAATAAAGAACTCACCAGTTGTGGCGATACAATCAAACCCGACAAAAGCATAGAAACAGGTGGCAGCACCAGACAGAACTCCAGAGAAACCGAACGGCATGAAACCACCAACACCCAGATTCTCTTCAGACAGCAACAACTTTGACGTACTGCAAATACAAACAAGAACTAAGCACTAGTATCTCCTAGAAGCATTCAAGTTTTCATATATACACCAAATGCTCCTTATAAAAAATGAAATGTAACATTGTAGTAGTTATAAACTAATAGAAAGAAAAGAACAATTTTGTTTTTAAATGGAACTCGTTTCAATCATGTAGATTTTCTTCAGACAGCAGAGATCGTGTCTTTAACACATGCCGCTGTTGTGCTTCAGCTAAAGGAGGTCACAATCTTTCTGTTCTTTGTTAGGAGTGCCAGGAGGGCTCAATAACATTTAGCATTTTCTTAAAACCCGCGATTATAAATGTACAGATCGATTGTTTTGTTGGAAACGTGTACCTGAATGCCGCGGGGATAGTTTGTAATGTGTTTCTAGTTTTCGTCTGTTTGGAGGTGGGAGGGGCAGTCAACACATAGCCTACCCCGTCGTTTGGGCTGCCGTGTTGAGCGTAGCACTGAAAATATTATATTTTACACCCCCCCCCCAAATATAAGCGTATTAGTCTGAATCGTACGGTTTGTAATGCGTACCGAACCGAAAGCCTCGTACCAAACTGTTCAATACGAATACGTGTATCGTTACACCCCTAATATATACGTTTCAAAAACAGGTTTTTTCTTACTGTAAATGATTCATGCAAATAGGCCAATTCTTCATTTTGTGACCATGTAACATTTAATCTTGTCATATTTCTTTTAGTGAAATTTTTAGTGAAAAGTTGGAACAATCTACATCCGAACTGTTATGATGATTTATTACTCTCAGATGTGAGGGGGGGTCGGGACAAACAAATCCTTACTTCTCAGAGGATGTTTGGTTGAGGATTTCCTTAGGATCCAAGCTCCAGTTTTTGAGGGTTCCTTTGATCAGGCCCGACACAACCACAAACATCAAGACCAGAACATTAACACAGGTGAACACTTTATTGATCATAGCAGACTCCTTTACCCCAAACGCCAACAAAGCTGCAAAACAAACCACATATTCATTTCTTGCATTCCTGAACATAGACAAACAGAGGTATAACTGTGCCATCTGACTCTCAGTATCTGTTACCTGTCAGTATGAGGATGATGACCACAGCAAACATGTCTGGATACTCTGCTAACACTCCAGGAAGGTTCATACTCATGTTTAACCTGCAGAAATCCTCTATATGTTTGCCAATGAGCTCATCAAAGGTCGCACTCCAGGCTCGAGCCACACTGGACGTTCCTGAGAGAGGGAACAACGTGCGGTTAGCCAATATGGATGACATTCAGCATTTTTAGGCCAGATTTAGGCCTGACTACCACATTCCTCTCACCTATAATATAAGACAGGATGAGGTTCCAGCCGGTGATGAAGGCCCACAGCTCGCCAACCGTCACGTAGCTGTACAGATACGCAGAGCCCGTTCTGGGTACACGAGCTCCAAACTCAGCATAACACAGTCCGGCCATTACCGAAGCTAACGCTGCAATCAGAAATGATAGGACGATAGCTGGACCGGCGTTTTCCCGCGCCACGGCCCCGGCTAGCACATAGACACCAGCACCCAGTGTGCTGCCCACTCCCAGTGCCACCAGGTCAAAGGTGTTAAGGCATCGGGAAAGACGAGACTCTTCTGTGCTGCAGTCGACCACCTTCACACGCAGAAGCTGCTTTCCAAAGACTTTTACATAGGCAAGGACCATGATGACTTCTTTAAGCAGTCAGGCACACACACACAAACACAAGATCTTCACTGCGGGGCCAGTGACCTGGAAAAACAAGAGGAAGAGCATATACACATGATGTAATGTCCGCTGAAGTTTGCTTCAAGTAAAGGTTATTAAATTCATTTTTAGTTTATTTTTTGCAATTTGTATTCCATTTTAGTTTAAAAAAAGAAAAATTTAAACAACCTTCAAGTTGTTTTTGTATGTGACAATCAATTGATATCTCTACCAGCCATACTACTTATGTTTTTCCCTGCATTTATTTTGTTTTATTTCAGTATACAGTCGTGTTTGTTTATGACATTATACAAGAACATAATTACAATGAGAAAACAGTCTTTTGAAATGTCTGAACTTTAAAGCTGCTAAATGATGCAAGCAGCGCGATCCTGACATAAGCCGGGAGAGTCACAAAAGTGATGATATTTGAGCCACTCCAGCACGATTACTCTTACTCATCATTACTGTAATAGCTGTGAGCCAAAAGCAGACTGGACGTAAGCCGAGGTATCGCTTGAACTTTACAGTAGGATCTTTTTATAAACACACAAGTGCAAAGCTAACGTCACCGATCATACTTTTAATGATAATAAATACACTGCACACACTAATAAACAGAACGACATGTGCGCTCACTGGTGTTGTTACCTTTTACAGTCTACAGTAAGGGGATCAGCTCCTAGCACAGAGATGAAAAGCTTTTGATATTAGAGTCATTGTAGGTCAACTTTTCCAAAGGTTTCAAAGGATTCTAATTCCAAACTCTATTTTAAATCCTATTCAACTCATTAAAAACAAAAAGAGAAAGAAAAGAAACACCTCAATATGACGTTAAAGGGATTTGTGACTTGTGAATTGAATGCTGAGGAAATATAACGGTCATGGTCTAGAAATGCATGAAAGACATCATCAGAATACTCCATCTGCCATCAGAGGTTCAACTGTTACGCTACGAAGCTACAAAAAATACTTGTTGCACACAAGTAATAATAACTTTATTCAACAAATTTCCAAGGAATATCATCGCACAAATCATTGTTTTCATCCAAAATATCCCTTATGGTGTTCTGAAGAATAATAAAGCATTCTTGGCACACGTTGTGTTTTCTCTACTGGTAATATATCATCGTTAAATCACTCATTTATAATATCCCATTCATGTTTGATTACACAAAGGAACTACATCAGAAGATAATTTAGTCTGAAACACACATATTAAGTTTGAGTCTCCCAGAGGGCCGCTGAGAAAGCCTAAAGCGTATAAAAACACTGAGTACCATTGCATCATTTAGTGAGCAAAACCAATAACGGGTTTGATGGGAAACTCAACTAACATAAACAGCGAGACATCAAACCCACAGAGGCTCCTTATCAGAGCGCTCGGAAGTTTCAGATCTTTTTCTTACCAGCACGAAATCTCAAAGCGAGGAAATCCTCAAAATACAAATCAAGTCCGGTGATTCTTTTCTCTGAGCTCTGGCTTTGGTTCAGCACCTCCTCCAGGTATCAGACACAATGAGGATTTGTAAAGTACAATCTTTGATTTCTTTGTGAACTCGTAATAAATACAAGCAAAGGGAAGGGCGTTCAAACCTGTGCACGGGGTCCAATGCCTTTGTGGCAACTAACTCATTCAAAGCTCGGGCCACAAATAGCACACGGTGAGGTCACGTGAAGACCAGCAGCTGTGGTGGTCACTGAAGGCTTTATGGTCACAGCATCACTGCCTTCTGTCACAAGACACCTCTGACACTTAAAGCCAGCGATTATTATGATGATCTAATTATTTGCGTGTGTCGCTTCAAAACAGCAAGTTCATAATGGTCATGCCAGTCAAGATCTAAAAAGTGGTGGTAGATATATAAAAATATTATGGTAGACATGATTAAACAGAGAAACAATCTGTCCATCACTAGAGATTTAGAAATTTAGAAACTCTCACTTAGGGTTGGGTACCGAAACCCAGTACTTAAGTATTCGGTATGTATCGAAGTGAATCAAAACGCAGATTTCGGTGAAAATCTATGCCATTAATTAAAGAGCACATCAATGATTCAAACCCCGCGATTAGTCTTGCGCTCGAACTTCTCTCACCTGGGGCCTGTTCCATAAACCAAGATTAGAGTATAAGCCAGGCTTATTTCAGTTAGTCTGACTTATTACCAGTTCATTTGTATTAAAATAAGTCAGACTATCTGCCATAAGCCTGGCTTATTTGGTAAACTTGTTTTATGGAACAAGCCCTTGGAGTTACATTGTGTTGTTTAAGTGTTCCCTTTTTTTTTTGAGCAGTGTATATTTTTTTAAGCATAAAAAAGTGTCTTATGATCTTTCAGAAATGTTGATTTGCTGCTCTTAAACATTTCTTATCCACAAGGTTACAAATATTTCTACGGATTATTATTATTATTTTTTTTGTGGAAACCATGAGACAATTTTTTTTAGCATTCTTTGATGAACAGTAAGATATAAGGAACATAGTTTATTTGCAATAAAATACTTTAAATATATGTCTTTACTATCACTTTTGATCAAATCAATGAGCCCTTCGTAAATAAAGGTTTTCTATGTGATATAAAATAATGCATATAGCTCATAATATTTCTCTGCATGTTTCAGTGATTTGGTAGGATATTGCCAACAAAATACGATAACAAATTTAACTTAAACCAGAAGTGAAAACCCAGCGTGCTCCTCCAGTTTAACCACAGAATGTGTCAGTCACCACTTAGATCCTCTTCTTTGAAGAAACATGAATTGAGTGCACACAGTCAGCCATTATTAGAAGAATCACTCTGATATAAATAACTGCCAAAACCATAATTTGTTTTGAAGGAAAACAAAAAATATTCATATAGGGAATATGCAGAAGGAAGTGTAATCTAGTACTACTGGGAAACCACTGAGCTAAACCAAAACTGCGTTTGAGTGAGTGCATTTCTATATTATATTAGAAGCACATGATAATGAAAGAAAATATAGTATATTTTTATTCCCTTTTTTGTAAAGTTTTCATAAATGAAGGCTTGTTTTATGTGTCAAACGAGCTAAAACGTTCCCCTATTTACTACAGACTGAACATGAATCCAGAAATATTGACTTGTTTTTAAACTCATCCTCATTTTTGATGACCATCCAAAAATGGTGTTTTCCTGTAAAATGTGTTTTCCTCTCTCACTACAGGAAATGTTTGAAAGCGCATATACAAACAAATGTGGTAATATGTGGGTTTTTAACAGAAAACCCATTCAAACACTGCAGGCAGTCAAACACCACGACTGGAAAGAGTACGTCACAGCAGCTTTTCAGAATGTTTTCAGTCATATCACTGCCAAAAGCATTTAGTATTGTCATTGATAGCATCAACTGGGTCGGATGCTGGGAAGAGAGAATAAAAACAAAACATATGTCCATAGTTTGACCCAGAATCATGAAGGAACTCTTGGTTTTCATGGGTTTATTGGTCATGGTTTTATAGGTTATTGAGACAAATCATCCTTTTTTTTGGATTGCAAATTTCAATTCAAAGATCAGTCTGTTTATTTATACACATCTACCTTATGTTCTATATATATTTACTATCTTTTACTTATAATTTATTCACATTTATAAACATATCTGTCTGTTTTTTACATATAGTTGACAAACATATACTAATAACTCACCAAAAAAATATTCATAAGAATTTTTATTTTTTAACAGTAGTATTGGAGCGGTCATAAGACATTTACAGTTTTCAGTTCAGTCAATATATATTTCTTTGCTTCCCATTGGATGCATATACAGAATCATACAGAAATTAATTTGACCAAAATATCCCAGACATGATCCTTGAATCATGGTTTATAAATACATTTTAAAAGAATTGAGAGCTACTGATTTACCAGCTCAGTAGTGAAAAAAGAATAAAAACGAACGCTAATTTTCACAGCAGTTAATAGCTATATGGCACAGCCACGTTATAAGCGCTCAGCAGTTGAGAATGGAGTTGGCCCTCATGATGCGCATGACTTTCCGAGAGGTGTAACTGTACTCAAACTGCAGCTCCTCATGATAAAAGTACAAATATCCTGTTAAAAATAGAAACAATAATTATTTTTCATGCTTTCGTGAATCGGTTTAAAACTACCTGATACAATGAGAAATGATCATTTACACATACCATAATGATATGCAGCAGCGTCCACTTCGTCTCCTATTCCAGGAAAGTCTTTCTCAATGGATCGTGGGTAACCACTGTCCATGGTGCCTTTCGCCTCATCATAACTGGAGAAGAGATGCAGCCCACATTTGCTTTTGGATTTGTGTAAAGGTTCAAAGTACTCAAAATGCAATTAAATACTTGTACATTTTTAGAGGAGGTTTCCACAAGATTACAACATACCTCCAGTATTCTTCATCTGCGAAAAGCAGAGTCTTGCCCGTGTCTCGGATGTTAACTGCTGCATCTATTTTGCGGACAGTCTTAGGGAGACCCAGTTTGTGGATATACTTTGGATAGCCATCAACCAGAGTGTAGCCACTGAGAGCCCACATTCTGATACCTGTAATGTTAATGTTAATGTTTGTTAATTCAACTCAAAAAATGTATATGTGTTATAAAAGTGTTATACTGTTGTTTTTTACTAAAAGTAAAACAACTCAAAACTGATGAGATAAAATGAATGCAAACTGAAGATTAAAAAGAAAACGTACAGTATTAATTAATATTTGCAATTGGTTTTTAATTTAAATTTTAATGATAAAAAAATTACAATAATTTCTAATAATTAGTTCTAATAATACTTATTTTTCCCTTGTAGTTTTAGTAATAAAACGTTATTTATTTTTAGTTGTTTAAGTGCTTTAACATAAAATGATAAATAATTATAATAATGATAAATATTACCTTGGCTACTATCTGAAAAAAATAATAATTTAATTAAATAATTTCAAGTCTAGGTTTTAACATTAGTCAAAACCAAAAACATAAAAAATGTAATTACTTGAAATAAAATAAACATTAGAAATAAAATAAACTGTTGCTAATTCTTCACTTCTCATTTACTTGAAATACAAAAAATTAAAACTGAAACCAAATCACAAAAAATACAACATAATTAGTAACTTTAAATAAACAGAATAATAAATAAATTAAAAAAAAAATGAAAATACAAGTTAATTTAAAATATGAATAAATAACATAATAGCATATAAATAAGTAACAAAGATGCATTGGCATAAAATAACATGCCTAATAATTTGACATTTAAATCTCAAAACTAACCACTGAATATGATGACAATATCTTTCTCTGGGTTCTCATAGGCAGCATCTACTTGGTTTGGTAATTCAGGCCATGTATTTTTAATAAGAGTTTGTTCAGGCTCAGGCATTTGTGGATGTAGTCGCCAGTAAAACCTGCCAACAACAAGAAACAAGACAAAAAGGAACCATATTAGGAATACAATAAATTATATAAGAGTTTAAAAATGTGCAGCCAGGAATAGTTTTAGCACAACAGTAAACCATGGACTATTTTTGCACCTGTCTTTGAAAATGATTGTCTCTCCACGGAGTTCAGTGACAGCATCAAAACTCAGTTTAGGGTCACACTTGGTTGGAGCGTCTGGTTTAGGCTTGACTTTTCCGTGATCTGGGTTGTCACCTGCAATTAACCCAAAAGTAAAGCCTACATGAAGCCTTCTAGAATGATTTTTTTAATCAAAATGGTATACAACTCACCATAGAGAGACTGGATTCCCTTAATGTCGTCTTCAGACAGAGGGTAACCCCTGTCGTAAGAGTACACCGGGTACATCAGTGACCCTGGGTCAGAGGAGTGGGCCATACCGAGAGCATGACCGAACTCGTGGGCCGCAACCAAGTAGAGATTGAATGCTGCAAAGAACATGGAAAAACGAATTACTAGTTATTTAAAATTGCAATAATATTTCATAATACTGCTGGTATTATTGTATTTTTTGATCTACTAAAAGGGACTTCAAAATGATATTTTATTTGAGATATTTATAAATGTTTTGTACCGTGAAAGTCTTTGGTCCATGTTTCATCCTCATCAAAGTGTGTATCTCCACCAATGCCGCTTCCAGGTGGATAAGCATGAGCAAGAAGCCCATCGGGTCCATCAAACGGGTTGAAGTCTCCATGCTCTGTTAAATGCATACAAAAAAAATGATGGTGACTGACTGAAAGAAATATCCTGCATTATATTCCCAGTCTAATCAATCATAAAAATGCTAGTACCTTTTGCTCCAAAGCTGATCATGATATCAGCATTTCCTTCGTGCAGTCTCTTAAACCTCAGTGGTGTCACCTTGCTCCAGACGCTAAAAGCATCTCTAAGGGCTTTGTCCACATCTGCCTTCTTCAGGTCCGGAGTGTAGTTCAGAATCCTGTAAATAAAAGCAGCATAACTATACTGTATTTTTTGACCATATTCAATCCTTTAATGTACAAACACAAACCTGAAGGTCACATTTGTGGTTTTCCATTTGAGGTCTCGAGGAAAATGATTATATTCAGTCACATCTGGTACTCCACAGCGAGCCATTTCCATCACCTCCATGGTACTGTCGTCCAAGTTTCCCGTCACTTCCAACTTGAAGAACGCTTGCATCTCTCGAATCTTCTGGTGCATGAGATCAGATGCTTGTCCTTTCCCCTGGAGACCAGCTGGCATGCCATAGTAACTCCGAAGATATTTCTGCGAAAAAATAAATGAATGAATGAAAAACATTAAGATCTTTTATAACATCTTTAAAAAAGTGCCCTTCATACCTCAGCTAATAACAACGTGTCTTTCTTCTCTGTCTCAATAGGTTTTGCTAAAGCGTGTGCAGCAATCACCAAAACTATCACAGCTGTGAGCTCCATGCTGACTGGATGATGTTCTGCTCAGTCTGACTGGGATTTTTATAGTACTCTGTCCTGTCAAAAAATTGTTTGTGATTCATGTAAAAAGTACCTTGGTCAAGCCGCACTTCCTATAAGCACACAGCCAGCAGAATGTGGTTAAAAACTGCTTTTAGGACACCTGAGTGAGTAATGATACCATTGCTGTGGTGCTACTTTTGGCTGGAAGTGTTTGGTGACTCATTTTGGTAAAGGACATGAGTAACGATAGGTTTAAAAGTCATGATAGTACTTCTTGTTTTGATTTTTCTTGTGTGATCTTAGCCTTTTTAGAAGCCTTAGTACAGCATACCTCTAAGACTTGCTCATGTGTGATTTAAAAAATACACAGAAAATCTATTTTTAGGCCTTAATGGTGGCAAAACTTGATTCCAACTCCCTTGGCCTCAATTCAAGGTGACTATTAATATTTCCAGACTTCTGGATTATGAATCATAGCCATTCATTTTTGAGTAAGACCTGGCATATGACTATTAAACCTGTACAGACGTTAAGAAAGGAAATGTAGCAGCTATAGGATCTAAAGTCTACACATACAGCAAAACGAGAGTTAAAATGAGTATCTTCAACACATCTTTTACTACACATTTACTAATAAATATATTTTCTGATGACAAAATGAATTAAAATATACAGTATTGCTGTTAAAAAGTTTGAAAAGAAATTAATTATTTCATTTAGTTTTGTCATCACAGGAATACATTTATATTTAAAATATCTTACAATATATTACAATTAAATGGTACTATTTATTTGTACTAACTTTATTTTTACACATGTGCTGTAAAGGTCCAAGATCATGTAATTCTCATAAATTTCAAAACTGTTTAAAACTACTTTTTGGAAAGAGGTTTTGTCAGCTCAACAATATGTTCATTAAATATAAATAAACAATCCAACCCATTGAACTCACAATACTTCTACTCACAACCATATTTTCATTCCTGTCCAAAACTGACTGACTAAGGTCTATTGTTTGATCAAAAACAAAATGTTCTGCCTGTTTTGCACAGCTGTTAGGGGCTTTTTTTGCCACTTTGCAGCGTCATCATATGAAAAACAGTCAATCTTGGTTTTCCTGTGGTGCAGCCTGAACCTAGGCGCAAGGAAAAGGCACTGTACATTAATGGATGTTAAATGACTTTTTGAATTAACGTGTATTAGGAAACAAACAAAAAAAAAATTTATTATTAGGCCCAGAGATGCTGAGAGCGAAATATTTTCAGGGCTGCAAGAGCAGACATGTCCTGTTAATGGCAGCTGTCACCCATAGGCCCTATATAATAAAGTAATAGAGCGACAGAATTCTTACAATATGACTTTGCTGTCCACACCTCTGTAAATTATTAAACAGACAAGTGTCTAGCTTTTTAATAACACCGATTTTACAGAAGGTTTGTAAATAAAATCACATATATTTTACATAATGATGTGCAGAAAACTAAAATATGTACTGTAATAAGATGTGTTTTCAGTAGTAGCTGTCTCAATTAAAAGGGATTAGGCAGGTTAAAATGAGCATCTGTGGGCATCATCTCATCTCATTTCTTTTCTGCCTGCTAAAACGAAATATGTTGAGCAAACAGAATGTGAACGGTACTTTTAAGCCATTATATGTACTTTTTTTTTTTTTTTTTTTTTTTACCTTGAAATATAAAACCTCTGGATGTTAGAAGGAATATTATACATAATATATATATTAATGTAAGCAGTTGTTAGTCAGGTTGATTAATGTTAAATTATTTACAAATCATAAAATTATATTAATTTGAGGTTATCTAGTATAGACTATAAAGATACAAATTTTATTTGCTCATCTTGTTTTACAAAGAAACAAGCAGAGACACGTACAATAAAAACAATGAGTTAAGAACAAAAATGGATGTAACTCAAGCTTATCATAACCTGGGGCCAAAATCTACAGGCTGTAACAACGTAGGAGATGTAATGAACTCCTATGATCTCAGCTGATGGGCCTCAGTCAAATCCAGAAGCTTTCAGGTCCTTCAGGTCAAGTCCTTCAGTGGAAAAAGTAAAACTCCCGGCTTTGAGGTCTATATTAATCTATTCTCTCGACCTTTATGATAAAAAGCTAAGAATGTATTATGATGCTCTCTATCTCTAAATGACATGATGTCTGTGATGCAATGCAATGCATCTTTCCAAATTAACAATGATGGCATCCTATACTTTAGAATTGCTGAAAAGGGAGTTTGAGATAACAGAACTGCAAATATGTGCAAACATGCTGAATGGGTGTGAATCATGTCAAAACGAGACCATGGGGAACTTCCCAGGTTGAAAATGTGGATCATGGCAGACATCTGCAGGGATGATGTATGAGGAAGGGGATGTTCAGAGCAGCTGCCAGCACTAAATGGTAAAGGGTCCACACCAATTTGTGATTAAAGAGTTATTTGCTGGAAATGATTAAGTTGCTGACTTTATGACAACATTGCCTATTGAAAGGGGAAAATATAGGGTTCAATTGGTAAAGTAAGGTTAGTTATAGGAACTAGGCTATGTGCCATAGATATAGGCCTACACATGTCATGTCAATTATATGTTCGAAAAAACTCTCTGAAACTTGTACAAACCCGGTAGTACGATTTTGGGCACATAAATACTTGGTCATATGTCCAAATTGTTTTAGAAACTTTGTCCAGGCATAGCATGAGAATCCAACTTTTTAACAGTGTAAACAACTCTGAATGCACGAAAGTCCTGAACTCCAAACTGAGACTGCGTCCGAAATCGCATACTTCTTAAGTAGGTACTACATTTAAAATTGAACGTACTACTCGACCGTTAAAGCGGTACGTTCCATATAGTATGAAAGGGGGTAGTATGAATGGAATTCGGACGTACTACTGTACATCCGCCATATTGATGCTGTCACGTGTCACGCGTCGTCACAACAGCGCGACAATTTAAACTTTCAATAAGTCAT
>JAUCMU010000027.1:1658486-1669144 GCA_032275025.1 Enteromius treurensis | reverse complement strand
TTTGTATTAAAATAAGTCAGACTATCTGCCATAAGCCTGGCTTATTTGGTAAACTTGTTTTATGGAACAGGCCTCTGCTCGTGTGAACATGTATATTTTTGTCAGTTGTGGGGCGGGGCTTGCTGTTTTAGTTATAATCTCAAATGTCATTGGTTATTCCCCTTTTCCAGAAGTCTTCTTTTCCAAAAGAAAAAAAAGGTTTACACATATCAAGTCCTTTCCTAAGAATATTTCTGAGTGATTTAAAATCTTAAGGTGATCTTAAGGCACTCGTGAAAGTTTCCTGAGGCCACTTATTGAGTCCCCGGGTCTCTGGACAAGCAAAACAACTACTTAGTTATTAGGATTAAAAGCAGGCTCTTCTGAATACATTCTTGGTGGAGGTATGTCCATGTGCTGATGGCTGTTTGTCTGGAGGAAGGTTACATACTATACAGCCCAACGCTGCTGTGTGGCAACACATGATTGCACAAGGCATAGTGGAGCATCTGCCACTCACAGCCTTGAAGAGTATTAAGCACATCCGTATCTAATTTAAAAGTCCCTAGCAACGCACGCACGGAAACTCGTGCTTCCGTCAAGTGTAAATCAAGTAAGTGGGCTGGGAGAGGGCCTTGCCACATTTTCCACCAATCACATGTCACCGGCAAAAATGGCAGGCATCTGAACACATCAGCTGGTCACAGTGTGTTCACAGCTCTTCAATCAGGTCACGATGCCCAGGTTAGTTGACTTCTTGTTGAGACGAATGTCAAGATCTGATTAGATCAAAGTTGTACTGAGGAATTTGAGGAATGCACTCAAGGGCATCTCTATCTCTCGGTATGTGTAATATATATATATATATATATACACACACACTCATATAAAGAGAAAGAGGGATATACTAAAGTTCAAGAGTTTGGGCCTGTAACTTTTTGTTGTTGTTGTCAAGTTTCTCATGCTTGCCAAGGCCACATTTATTTGATCAGAAATACAGTAGAAATAGAATACAATATCCAAATAACTTACAGCAAAATAATATTCATGCACAAACATGCTGATTTGCTGCTTAAAAACATATATTATTGTGTTGAAACAGTATTGTTTGTGGATGTTAACTGAACATAAAAAAAGGTGCATTCATTTGAATTACAAATATAGGCTATATATGTTTAACATCATAAATCCCTTTCCTGTTACTGCTGCTTGATTTAATGTATTCTTGCAACCAGGGCTTGACATTAACTTTTTAGCTCACCGGCCACTCTGGCTAGTGGTTTTCCAAATTTACCAGCCACTCAGCATTTTTCATGGTCACAATTTTAACATTGGGAAATTACATTTTATATGACTTGCACACAAATATTTCCAAGTCATTTGAACTACAGGGCATTTTCCCCTTACCATATTTAATGCATGCATAATCTTTCATACCAAATTCTTACATTTTATTAAGAATTTCACTTAATATGATAAGATAATATAGTTCCAATCAATCATATAGAATGATTATCTACAACCTAAGCTGAAATATGGCTGAAAACTGTATCACGATATCAGTGTTTCACATCGGTCGATGTCGATAATTATTAGGGTTGGGTCGATAGACGATGCCATTTTCCATCGGCGATGGCCGATAGACATCACGATGCTGAGCAAATCTATGCCATTAATAAGCGAGCGCACCACTGATGCTGGCGAGCGCTGTAAATCATTTCCGCGAGAGGAAAACAGATGTACATGCGAAGAAACATGGCCTGCGAGCTCATTTCAAACCCTCGCACACTCAAGCACTCATACACGATCACTCCTGCACTCAATCCTTTCTCACCTGCTCGCGCAAACACGGTTTTGTCAGCCGTGGGGCGGGGCTTGGTGTTTAGTTAATGTTTAACATTAGACATCGTACGATGCCAAATCTGACATCGCCCAACCCTAATAATTATTGATATTTTTATGACCCATTTAAAACAAGGACCAGGAAAAAAATTAAATATATGTTTAAACATTAAACTTAACCTTCCTCTGATCATAATCCCCTCAGTTATTAAGACAGAAACGAACACCAGCAGAACACCTGGATTCACCAGAGTGAATGCAACCAAACAAGCTTCGCAACCAACGAAGAATAAAAAACATAGAACACATTTTTTATTGATATCGATCACGCGCCTATCGCGATACATACCGTTATCGTTTTATCGCCCAGCCATACTACAAAATCAATCTTTCTACAGCAGAAGCGGCGTTCAGACACATTTATGACTATGACATATAGCATGAACGCAAAATTATCACAGCTTAATGTTTTGTTTTAATATACATATAGCTATGTATATTATATTCATATTTATATAACCAATATGAAATTTTGGAGAGAAAAAAAGAGATTAATATTATTAACTTCACTTGCAAGTATTTAGAACTACAACTCAAAGGTTAAATTGTGCAGTATGGTTATTTGAATACATGTAAATTAAAAGTTCCTCCTTGTGAAATGGCAGTGAAGCCATTTTACTGATTAAAGCCACACAACAGCAATGCCACTATGTTCTGCTGGATGTTTCTGTGCGCAACCGATGTGTGTGTATGGTATAATGAAGACACTGATTAAACGGACAGGAACTTGGTTTGTAAAACACACACCTTTTGGATAGCCCAATCACTCAGCAGAGGCCTGCCAAAACCCACACCGATTAAACCAGCTCGAAAGTGTGCACGTCATCATGCCAATAATAAATTTGTATTAATTATGAAAACCAAAACCAACCACCCTACAGTGATGTGAAACCACAGACATCCTCAAAACAAAATAGCAATGACAGGTGACTTATTGAAGCATTTCTGGGGTTATGTAGGCCTACTCACGCCAACTCCAGATCTGACCGCTTCACTGTCCAAACAAAACGTCATGACATTTTAACTTGACGTGCCCTGAAAAGCAAACATAGTCTGCAGCAACACCCTCGCTGTCAATGTACTCTGACTTACATCTGTCAACGTGAACAGTACCACATATTAAACAAATACATCATGTCGAATCAAACCTTAGCAGGGACGGTCACAGAGCAGATTTACACTTCTGCAGTTGCAACAGCCCGTGACATACACTCAAGGAAATTTAAATGAAGCCTTTGCATAACTTACTTGAACACTCACTCAAGACCCTGAAATAGTTTTTGCAGATTTGATCCACTTCTTGACAATATAGGTTTTCATTTAACAACTCTCCTGAAATCAATACAGCTTGCACCTTCCTCAAACACTTTGTGACAAACTAGGGCAAAGTCACCTTGACCATCATATTTGCAGTCGGCTAGGTTTCAAGATACGCAGAACATTATTTTTGATTATTTTCTCTGAATCAGCCCAAACAGCCTGTTAAACTGTGTCGCACGATTCAATAGAATTCTTCTTTAGAAATGTGCAGTATTTTTAACAAGAATTTTCCTCTACTTTTATAAATTTAATGCAATTTATTTTGTTTCAAAATGTGACCCTGGACCACAAAACCAGGGAAAATACGTGTGTTGGTTTTTTATTTTATTAGGATGTAGGTATACAGTCAGTTTTTGTCTAACTTACAAATATTGTAGAAAATCACCTTAAAAGTTAATTACTAATACTAAATTACATTTTTATATATTTACATTTGGAAATTCACAAAACATCTTCATGGAATATAATATTTACAAATACATCCTAATAATTTTTTGCATTAAAAAGAAAAGTCGATCATTTTGACCCATACATTATGTTGGTGATTATTGCTACAAATATTTGTGGTCCAGGGTCACATATGGTTTAACAAGCTGACAATTTAGAACAAACATCACTTGCTATTATCCTTCGGTCAAATAAAACTTAAGAGAAACTGAAAATGTATAATATGCCTACTGGCAGATGCTTCTTTCTTTATTTTTCCTCTCAAAGAGCATAATGCATGATAACACAAGCAAAATAATTACCCCTTTCTGATGCTTTGTAAACAAACTCTGTGTCACTGTACTCAAAACGGAATAACATTTAACAATAAATCATTATTCACGGTTACATAATGCAAACTACAGATCAGCTGCTCGACAAGAATAAAAACGCAAAGTTGGCTTTTTTGTGTGCACTAATCAATGGCATGTTAAGCATTATATTTGCTAATGTAACGTTAGGCAGTGCTAATGTCACGCTGCAAGCGGAGCGTTCAGTTTAATTTTTATTTTATTAATACATTATATTCTTTAATACACGGCGAGTTATACAACTTTATATGATAGTATTAACGTTAAATGTGAATACTGGCTGTTCGGATTTAATCCTCTATATTTTGCTTCAGAATAAACTAACCCATCTTTATGTTCATTGTCTACATGAAACAAAACGTAAACAGCGCTTACAGTTCGTTGCCTTCGCATCCGGTTGATTCCTAAATTAAAGACTTTATTCTTTTTTCAGAACTTGAAGAAAGACGACGAACTCGCAGGTTTACAAAGCAGCAAACAAATTTCCCGCATTTTGGGGCATTTCCGCACATGCGCAGTACAAATCGTTTTTTGTTTTTTGTTTTAGAACTACACACAACACCACTAATCTAAATATACAAAAAAGAAAAATATTAAGACATCAAAAAAAATATTTCACAATTTTACTTAACGTATATTTAAAGGTTTCAGGGGTTTTGAGAATCATTTCAACAACGAATCTGAAAGAGGGTAACGTTACAGATACCAAAAACCGCACCAACCAGTTCAGAACTAACGTTAACGTTACGAGAACAGGCAAAAGAGAGGACTTAATGCCACAAATGGTCTTTGTGGTCTTGCGTTTCTTGGGTTTTGTTTGAGATTTGCTTATTGAATTCTGCTTGCATCCGGCTAGAGTACAATGAATTACAAGCACGCACGCTACTATGAGAGGACACGCGTCGCTGGCTGTTCATATTTATCCCCTAATTTTGGAATAAACAGTGAATAATCACAACGTGTTTGCTTAAACTGATTCCCATAATAATGACACGGCAGACAGACGAACTTCTAAATGAATACATGCGGTATCTCGTCCGCCTTCAAAGGCGGTGTTACATCAGCCCTTTAAATGGAGAGCAGCACCATGTGCATCGAAGATGCAGGAAGAAGGTTTCTCCAAGTATAAAAAGTACACGTAGAAAAGAATTAATGTACCATATAAAACAGTCGTTCAAATGCACGTGCCTCATTCTTACCTTGCAACGTTAAGGATCCCAAAATTAAATTCGTGACCCCAGAACTGACAGTTTCGAGCATGAAGAAAAATACACAAAAAGCCGGCGGACATCTGGATTAACTATTTTACGTCGTCTTCCCTTCCTCTTCTTTAGGGTTTATTGTAGTCTAACTAGTACTACTTCACAATAAAATACTACCCCTTCAATCTTGAGTAATCCCACCCATGTGGCTCTCATTGGCGGGTCGTCTCTGACATCCTTCCGTGTGCCAACACCCAAACACAAAGCACCGACCTGAAGCGCTCCTGATTTGCATAGTCACGTTTTTTGATATTCAAACTATTTGCATCGTTTATGCAATGAAATAATTAAACTGTTATTTCAAAATAAAGCACTGTATCTTCTTTGATTATAAAAACCTTTAAATTATCAACTTGACCAAACTTTGCTGAAAAATCGGTTTTGCTGATTGAAATGTTCCCTTGAGCTTGTGGTACTTGTCCTTTTGCTGTAAAATATTTTCTGATTTTAATAAATTTACTGCATTGAAGACTGAACATTTACTAGACTGAACTGAAGCAACTAAATTTACTTTTTTTATTTATATAATAAAAAAAAAAGAAAAAACAAATAATTTTTAAATGTATCAAATATATGCTTTTAAAGAATATTTATTTGTTCATCTCCCAGTAATTGATGGCCTCAAAGGATAATAAAGACTACGAAGTTTGATCATAAAACAAAGCATTTTCCACTTATTAAGTCATATAACTGGAAATAGAGACAACCGATATTTATATGCATTTTAAAAGTTTGTTATGGCCTGCTGTTATAAGATCTTGATATCACCAGCTATCAGCCTTCTCGCTAATGCTATATATCAGAAATTGCATTAATGATCATGTTTTTGCTAAGTTTGGGTTTCTGAATAAACGTTTGATGGCTTTTTCTGAGTATGAGGTTTACATTTATCTAAAAAAACTAAACAACATCTAACACTTTATCTAACCCTAATCCTTGTGAGATATAAATTCACAATTGTGAGATCAGAATTGCGTAATATAAGATTGCAAATGAAACTTTATATCCCTCTTTTTGTTGTTGTAAATTGTGAGATATAAACTAGCAGTTGCAAGTTATAAAGTTTGATTTTGAGTGGGGAAAAACAACTGATGTGTTCTCATAATTGAAAGTTTATATCGGATTCATAATTGGGAGTGGTATCGTAATTCGGAGAAAAAAAAAGTCTCAATAACTTTTTTTTTGTAAACTTTCTCATTCATTGTACCTTGTATAGCAAACATTCATAATAAGTATTTAGGCTGTACAGTATATCATAGTTTTTATTTATTGTTTGCTCCCCATGCAGATTTTGCAGTTAATTCGATATGTTGTCCAACTGAAATTAGCTTGATTTGAAAGTGAAGAGCGAAGGCATGAAATACACTTAGCAAAATATCACTGTTCACACCATGTGTATAAAGTCAGCTAGAGTTGTATGCACGTTTCAATGCAGCAGTCATCTTGCTGCTCCCTTCTTCTCGCCAGTTTCTTCAAAGAAACCTTTGATTTACACAGAGCCTGATGATGGAAAACACTCCCCAAAACATACACCTTATCCAAACTCAAAAACATCTGGAGGCTGACTCACTAATAACACAGGGTTTGTATGAAACAACTGTGGACTTTTGCAGAAGTCTGTTCCGAGATAGATTCCAGGGAGTGTACAGAGAAATAAACAAGCTGAAATAGCATGCATCAGTGGTAGGGATTGTCAGTGACTCTTTCTTCAAGCTACCTTGTTAACACTGGGCCGGCCCCAATACTTGCAGCCTATTTGAAAGTGAATTCATTAGATAGTAAAACATAATGTGTTGCACATTTTATTAGTGCAGAGATCAATATTTTTTGAATGGTTGCAAACGCTTTTTAAGCGTTACGGCACAATAGTGAATATTGTAAGGAATAGTTCACCCGAAAACAGAAGATTTGAGTTTTACCGTTTCCGATTCTATTCAGCCAATCTCCGGGTCTGGCGGTAGCACTTTTAGCTGGAGCTCAGCATAGATCATTGATTCTCATTAGACCGTTAGCATCTCGCTCAAAAATGACCATGGAGTTTGGATATTTGTCCTCTTCTGACTCTTCTGTAGTTACCTTGTGTACAAAGACCGAAGGTTATTAAAAGTTGCGATTTTCTAGGCTGATATAACTAGGAACTATGTTCTCATTCCGGTGTAATAATCAAGGAAATTGAGTGTGGCAATGATATTACGCAGCGCCTGTAAATTGTCCCCAGCATTTTCAGGCGCTGTGTAATATCATTGACCCTGTTGCACCCATGGTACAGCAGCAAAGTTCCTTGATCCAACCAAAATGGCACAAATCATCAGTAGTGCAGTTGCACTACAACAGAATGCACTGATATGTTTGTTTATAACTGTTTTGCACTGATATTTTCTCTCTTGACTCATGACTTCTTAATTGGAAAATACCAAATTATGGATAGAGGACTTACTGGAAGCTACAGCTTGAAGTAAAAAAAAACGTTTTAATATGTATACACTACCAGTCAAAAGTTTGAAAATCAGTAATTTTTGTATGTATTTTTAAAGATGTTTCTTATGTTCATCAGCATTTATTTGATCAAAAATACAGGAAAAATTTTAATATTGTAAAATATTATTGTGATGTAAAATAACAATTTTCTATTTTATTTTTTTATATTAAAATCAAATATATTCCTGTGATGCAAAGCTGAATTTTCAGCATCATTACTCCAGTATTTAGAGTCACATGATCCTTCAGAAATCATTCTAATGTGCTGATTTATTATCAGTGCTGGAAACTGCTGTGCTGTTTTATTTGTTGGATTCTTGAATGAATGAAATGTTAAAAAGAAGAGCATTTACTTTAAATAGAAATCCTTTCTAACAATATACGCTACCATTCAAAAGCTTAGGGTCGGGGAATTTTTATTCATTTTTTGTTTGAAAGAAATTTAAACTGTTAATAGTTAGGATGTGTTGAATTGATAAGAAGTGATGGCAAAGATTTATATAGTTAGAAAAGATTTATATTTTTAATAAATGCGGTTCTTTATTACTGAAAAAAGGTATTGCAGTTAAAAAAAAAAAAAAAAAACATTTCCCATCACAATTTTGCCAACATTGATCATTCTAATAATAAATCAGCATATTAGAATAATTTCTGAAAGATCATGTGACACTTCAGACTGGAGTAATGACTGATGAAAATTCAGCTTTGCATCACAGGAATAAATTATATTTTAAAGTATATTAAAATAGAAACCCATTATTTTAAATATTAAAAATATTTCTCAATATTTCTTTTTTCCCTGTATTTTTTGATCAAATAAATGCTTTTGACTGGTAGTGTATATAGAATAATTTCAAGCATACAGCATTGCAAGATGTTGACGGACTGGAGTGGTGTATTATTTGTGAATTATTGTGATGTTTTTGTCATTAGTTTGGACTCTCATTCTGATGGGACACATTCACTGCAGAGGACTCATTTGTTAAGCAAGTGATATAAATTTACCAAATTCTGCTCTGATTATGAAAAAAACAAACAAACAATTCCTTTAATTAAGCTCCACAATGACTAAATTGCATCACCCGTTTTATAGGGGCTGAACAGACATTTAATTAATCTGCAAATAATGCTAAAGTGTTAAACAAATGTAAAATATGTTCTTATATATTTCAGGTTGAGAAAAAAAAAATCACAAATTTATCAGATAAATACAGCATAAAACCAAAATCTAGCAATCCCACTTAAATAGTATACATTAAAATATTTATGATTAAGATACTACTTTATATTAATAAAACTGCTGAATGCGCCTAAAAGTGTAAGTAGGGTTTCAAAGTAGACTCCAAAATATCCTCCAATGCCAGTAGACCCAGGTCGCTGACATACTCCTTCCACTAGATAGCACCATTACTCCACAAACTCTGAGTATATCGCCAGTGAGAAGTGCCAGAAGTGTGTTTTATTCACGGTTACCTCCAGGAACATTAGGACAAACCACAGCCAGCGTCCCTCACGGAACCTTTAAGCGTGGCCTGTAACATCTGAACACTTCCTCCCTCCCTTTGCAACCAATGAGGGACAAGAGCTCTGACAAAACCCAAGCCAAATTCCATTAGTCCTGCCATTTGCTGGCTCATCAGTGAGATAATGCAAGTTTATCCGACCCATGAGGGAAACGCAAGACAGACGCGGTGCACATTCTCCAGTACTACAGTACATTAAAGGCCAAACATACATCACGAAAGAGTCAATGAAAGAGGATGATTTACATGGTGCTTTAGTAAGTGGACACGGAGGAGCAGATGAAGGAGAGCAAAAAAGAGGGAAGAGTAATAAGCATAAAAAGAAGCCATTGTCCGCGTATCCCCATGACCTTGCGGGGGAGTCGGAGGTCACAGCTTTCTTCAGTCGCTCTTGATTTCCTCACAGTCACTGAGGTGATTAATGACGACCAGCAGACTTGATTAGCTGAAAAAAAGACGGGCGAAACAAAGCGGGCCCCTGCGCTCCTGTTGACTCCCCCCGTTTAGATTAACACATTCAATTCAAGAACTGTAATGAAAATGCCATTGGTCAGGATGAAAGGTACGATTAAGCACAACGCCCTCCTTCAAATTCACAATGGTCCTTGTGGAAGAGGCAGATATTTATGCAAAGTGGCCCTCTCAAAGCTTTTAGCATTACCGCCAGTGATTTTAAGCCCTTTTGGTGTTACATAAAGGTAAATGAGGTGTTCAGAACTTGCGTTGAACCGATGGGTTTGGAATATAAATGTTTTCTAGTGCTCAGCCAACAAAATATAAAACTGAGCCTATGGTTGAGCAGTTAACATAAGGCCCTTTGGAACAGAAAGTGATCAAACTGCTTTACTGCTGGCATTGGAAACCTATTCCCGTCTCTACTGCAAGTTAAAAAAAACGGTTATTGTAACTATATGCATCATAATTTCTAATTTGTTTCTTGTAGTTGACTTTATATTTGTCAGTATGACTTTGATTTGGGACTTTGTTTCCCATAATTAAGTCTTTTTATCTCTCGGTGTGACTTTATTTTGCATTTTATATCTCATTTTGTGACTTTGTGTCTTGATCTCTGTGCGCGTGGATGACACATCAAGCTTGCAGGCCGTTTCTTAGGATGTACATCTGTTTTCCTCTCGCGGAAATGATTCACCGCGCTCGCCAGCCTCAGTGGTGCGCGCGCTTATTCATTTTATAGATTTGCCGGCCATAGATTAAGTGTGTTTTCCGCAAAGTGGTTACTGCTGCGGGGGCGGGGCTCATCGGCGATGGATGGACGATAGTCTCGCGTAGCCAGACCTTCAGACTGACGGCTGAAGGTCTTGAATTCATAGCTGCTTTCTTTGGCAAGGCCCGCCCATAAGGCCGTTTGACCGACATGTCAAACAACCAATCACAGT
>JAUCMU010000027.1:1490239-1505460 GCA_032275025.1 Enteromius treurensis | reverse complement strand
TTCAGTGTTGCCACCCCTCATAATTTTAATGCCACCCCCTTGCCACCCCATGAATAATTTTCTAGATCCACCCCTGGGTATACTGTCCCTTTAACAAGCATTTTCGAAAAAAGAAAATTCATTTTAAAAAGTTAAAATGATCAAACCCATGGGGGCTGCTTAACAGCATAACGATCATTTTTAGTGTGGAGGTGACATTTAATTAAATGACATTTAAAATGCAGTTTCTTCTGTATATCCTTAATAAAAATGAAATATATACAGTAGTAATAATACTTCAATATTGTTGCCATCGGAGTTCATTTAAACCTATAACAGTGTATGCATGTAGATATCACAATTATAATATTCATGAAATGGAAAATGAAAGTCAAGGTTGATATTATGAAGAACAATATGTTTCTGTGAGCCAATGAGTCAGAATTGATGAGTGGAGAGACTCTTTCAGCATGTGTACTGAAGGTTTAGATGAAAGTCAAGGCTGCAGAATCTCTTAGAAATTTAGGCTGGATGCCAAAAAGCCAGGTTAATGTTTTGATTTCTGGGAATTCGTTTACGATTTACCAATTACTCAAGTCTGAGATGTACAGTGATTCATCAGATGTTTGCACACACTCATAATCTTTGAAGAAACTGGCACTGTATGAACGTTAAAAGTGTACAGAGAAGTAATTTTCACAATGAATATCATCATTTCTGTAATTCCATTAATTTAGAGACATTACCCCCCTTTAGCATATTTCAGAATTTGATTGACACAGCAGACCTGAACGAAAGTAACCTCATCATCTTTTTGCGCACTTCAGTAATTAATGTGTTTATGCATTTAAATCTCTGATTTAATTAAACTCAATCGGTTGAACTTTCTGAAACTCTTCCTGACATTAATTTGTATTGACGTGCAAAAATGAAAAGATAATGTGAGAATTCTTCGGTTCTCTGGAGGGAGCTTTTTGCTTCCGGTGCATTAGAAACACAGCCAGCGAAAAGATATAAATTTGCAGTTGGTGATGAGAGGAGGGGTGGGACTGTCTGTGTAAACACTCTCTTATTGCTCAGGGCCAGTGGGAAGAATAGTCAGTTTTTCACCATCTACATTCTAGCAGAGTGCAGGGGTGAGAGTCTCGAGAAAAAAAAAAAGAGGAGCTTGTAGCAATAGAGTTGCTTGTCTATGCAAAACCGGGCGGGCACAATGTAAAGATGTTGTGGGGTTGCCAGATTCTATCACCTGATGTATTGTCCACCAAGCGTAAATTGTAAATCAGCTCAGAAAGGTAACAGACATGCTTGCTTTATCATGACTACTGATAACAATGTTGCACTCAGGGCTTTGATTGAGAAAAATAATGGCAGTTTGTCACTCCATTCCATTTCTGGGCTCCAGTCCAGTTTTTGTTTCAGAAGTGTACTCGCATAAAAACACCTTTAATGTCCACCACATTAAAACTTAGCCTATGCTTCTTTCACCTGGAGTGACACTGTTTTAGGGCATCTCAGAGTGCCATGTGGCTTTCTCTGACACGCACACATCTCTTTTCAAGGGAAATCATGTAAAGATATGCAACCAAATGCCCACATCTCTGTACTTTATATGCAGCAGCAATTTGCTTGGTTAAAAATAGTTCAAAGCTTGAAATGCCTGAAATATATAACGAACATGTTTGAGAAACCCACAGTGGTGCACTGTTCTTAAAAAACAATTTCCACTGAAAATGCTTTGACCCCTGCCTGAAGTCTGTCTGATTGCCACATGAACCTGTAGTGACCGTGTTTTTCCCTTCACAGAGTTCTTGGACAGGACTCAGTAGAGCCCTCTGTTGGTTTTTTCTGGAACTAGTCTTTCAAATTCACCTCAAAATCCCCTGCAAAAGACATACTGAAATTCAATTCAGTATTTTGCTTGTTAGAAACCAACATGTCTAGAATAAACCACAAAAAGCTCATTTTTCAAGTTAACTTAAAGCTGAAGTGTGCAATTCTTTTTGTTTAAATACTAATTCTAGCTTTATGTGCATAGACAGTTATCATTTGTAGGTTGATTAGATCACCTCAAAAGTATAAAGACTGTGTCTCTGTGAGTCATTTCTCTGTTTGTTTAAACATCCAACTGGCCTTACACAGCAACAGTGGCTTAACCAATGACGTGAGTTTAGGGTGGAGTCTATTAGTGTCTGACCAATGGTAGATGGGCAGAGAGTTTGAAAACAATTCTTAAACTTCTCCTAGTTGCTGCTTTTAATTCAAACCCTTGAAAAACACAATTTTGCAGAGACAGCTACATCAGTGGTAGGTTAATTATCTAAAAAAAGAAACCATGTAAACAGCTTGTCTCTTTGAGGCTATTAAAACATCTCTCTGTTTGTTTAAAAATCAAACTGGCCTGACACAGCAACAGTGGCTTACCCAATGATGTGAGTTAAGGGCGGAGCTATCCGTTTATCTGACCAATAGTAGATGGGAAGAGTGTTTGAAAACAATTCTTACACTTCTTCTTGGGGGCTGTTCCATAAACCCAGATTAGAGTACAAGCCGGGCTTATTTTAGTTAGTCAGGCTTATTGTCAGTAGATTTATTACAAAATAAGTCAGACTAACTGAAATAAGCCTGGCTTATTTGGTAAACTTGTTTTATGGAACAGGCCACAGGTGATGCTTTTAACTCAAAACCATGAAAAACACAACTATGCAGAGACAACTACATCAATTGTAGGTTAATTACTTTTACAAAAACAATAAATAGTAAATAGAATGTCTCTTTGATGCCATTAAAACATTTCTGTTTGTTTAAACATCCAACTGGCCTGACACAGCATCAGCGCCTTAACCAATGATGTGAGTTAAGGGTGGGGTCTATTAGTTTGTATGACTAATGGTACTGTAGACAGGTAGAGTGTTTTAAAAAACAATTCTTACACTTCTTCTTTGTGCTCAAACCTTTTAAAACCCCCTTTATATTATTGAAACGATTAAAGCCTTTAAATCCACTGAGTGGTTGTACACACTTGAGGCCTGACCGCATTCAGGTCCAGTGCCACAGTCAAACTCCTTCAGGAGTCTGGTCCTCTCTGTCCTTGAAATGAAGCCCATGTACCCTCGCTGCATGACAAGTATGACACCTTATAAGCTATGCAGAGCCGTGGAGTCAGGGCCAGTGGCTGGGAAGTCACTGTGTCGATTTATGCCAGCATTTGGTGGCTGACTGAGCGTGACGCCTCCTGGTTTTCAGAGAGGGAGGAAAGACACCAGACAGCTGCTGACAATACCACCGGAGTTACCACGGCCTGCCATGTTACCCATGAGTCCCCGGAGCATGAAACCCTGGCTTGACGAGAAGGATGGACTGCTTGATACTTGTTGACATGGGGCTAAAACGGGTCACTCAAACTCAGTATGGCCTGTCGATTCCTTTTGGCCGATGAGATGAAGATGAATCATCAGTTAACTTGAGTGGTCAAGAAGAGCATCTCATAGAAATACTGGACTGCTTAGATCTAGTCATGGATCAACAACTCCATCATTTCCCCACGTACTGCCATTGGAGTAGGTGTTCATATGCATTAGATCACAAACATCAAGTACTGTTCACACACCAAGTCTTCCAAGTAGAACGTCCAGTTATTTGCTTTTTTGTTGGAATGAGACTCAGTCCCTTGGTTGACAAGAATATTGTTTCAGGATCGATAAGAGTGTAGATCCTCCTTGATGATGAAATCATGCTAAAGGAACAGTTCAGACAGAGTACAGGTTAATTAACATACACTACCAACATTGTAACAATACAAAGATGGTAATGAAAATGATTTACTCAGAACTCGTGGCTTCAGAAATTAAATATTGTGCAGTCATATGGATATTGAATTTATTTATTTTTTGGGGGGATTTTAGACCTTCACAATCCCAATTCCCAGTTCCAACAATCCCAGTTCTTATTCAATTACATTTTATTTAACAATAACAAAAAAATTAAATAAATAAATAAATAATAAAATAAAATAAGAAGCCAACAGCAGATAGTCTTCAAAAATTCACTTTTATGCTCTAAAGTAGAAAAAAAGTCCTCCTGGCTTGAGCATGAGAGTGAGTAAATAATGACGGAATTTTCATTTTTTGGTGGACTCTCCCTTTAGGAAGAATATTCATTATCTTCTTTAACAGCTCAACAACTTTAAAGGCACTTAGACCAAGCTGATACTTGGATAGTAGGTGGACCATTACATATTTGCGAACATCCTGAGGCACGAATACACATATGACTCAACTAACTGGAGGTGTTTTTAGTTGATTACAGCATCTTCTGTTCGGATGGGCTGCGAGTACATTGAGTCACTCTCTGGAATCTGTGAGATATAGTGTTCTTTTTGGACAGACAGCTTTTTTAAACAGAAGCTCCTGCTGCTGGGGTTGAGCAGTCTATGCCGACCTGCTTTAAGGAAAAACAGCCTCCTGTTTGTTGATCGCCATATCCCAGCCATCAATCACCATCCCCACGCATATGGGAGTGGGCTTATCGCTGAATGTGGCTGAGGCATCTCTGTATTTTCACTGACAGGAAGAATAGATAAAAACACATGGTGCAGTGTATGGCTCTTAATTGTACATGTATATGCAATATGTGGTTAATTAGTAGTAATAAATCTTCAGCGGTCTGACAACCTATAATTTTCTTTTTCTTTTCTTTTTTCCCAAGAGATAAAGTAGTGATTTAATAAAAAAGTGTGTCTAGCAAGTTCAATGCATCTTCATTAGGGTTGTCAATCGATTACAACTTAAATACAAAATTAATGAAAAAATCATTAATTCATTATATATTTCCTGAGAAATGGAGGCCTTTTTGCCTAAGAATACAATAAGAAAGTTAATTATAAGATGAGGTTTAAATAATAAGTTTAAAATAGGGATTAATTTCACAGTTGTGAGGGGGAAAAGTCACATTGTAAGATAAAAAGAAATCAAGACACATTTTGACAAGTCGTATCAGAGAGATAAAGTCATAAATGTGAGATTTGAGAAACGTCAAAATGATCTTAATCATAAGATAAAGACACAGATACGTCAAATATTCATATATTTCACAATATATTTGCAACATTATGAAATTCAAAGTTGGGGAAATGGTCACAATTTGCAAAACTAAAATTATTCCATTGTATAAGTATTCTGGGACAGTTGAAATTTATGTTTGCATATCAGAGCAAAAACAAACAAACATCGAGATCAAAAGAACTGCCTGTAAACCTCAGAAACAGGTTTGCATCAAGCAACACATTTGTGAATAAGTTCAGAAAAAAATCTGCTTCATGGAAAGGTCACAGAAGAATGTGGTGTCTGTTACCCTTACTGGAAGAAGTATGAAACAACCAGGACTCTTCCTAGAGCTGGCTTCCTGTCAAAACGTGAGCAAACCCAGTCCAGAGCGTTCAGAAACTCAGACTGGGCAGAAGGTTCACCTTCCAACAGGACAAGGACCCTAAGCACACCGCAAGAGTGGCTTATAGAATATGTCATTGAGTGGCCCAGACACAACCTGGTATTGAACCCAAACAAATATTTCTGGAGAAACTTAAAAATGTGCATCTGCCCCCATTGAACCTGACAGATTGAAAGGTAAATAGATGAGGAGAAGACTGGAAGATAACTGACAATGCTGATGAGAAAAGCTTGTCGCATCAAACAGCAAAAAAGACGTGACACTGTACATGTGCTTCAGCTAAATATTTAGTTAAGAGTATGAATACTTATGCATATTTTATCTCTCTCTCTCTCTCTTTTTTTTTTATGAAGTTGTGACAGTTTTGTTTTTGTTTTTTAATATGGGGTATGGAGCGTAGATTGATGTGGAGAAAAATTGTTATTTAAAACAATTTAACATAAAACAGCAACATAAAAATTATGGGGGGTATTAATACTTTTGCAAGGCACTGTAATTTTTAGTTTATTCTCAGAATTGCAAACATACAATTGTGAAAAAGTAACTAAGTAACTCTAACTCTAAAAATCAATTGCGTATAAAAATCTAAATTAATCAATCATGAGATAAAACCCCAGTTACTAGCCTATTTTTTCAACCTGTAATTGCCACTTTAATTTCATAATTGTGACCTCACAATTGTGAATTTATTTCTTGTGAATCAAGAAAGTTGCCTTTATAGTTGACTGCATGCAGACAATTAATTAAACTTGAACATTTTGCAGACTCTGCAATTAAAAGCGGAATGTTTTATTTTTTAATTAGTGCATTATAATAAGCACAGGTTAAACTGACTGGCCCAATCTTTATCTTCACTTCTGCTGAAACAAAGGAGTTTTCAGTTCCGCCTCACAGAGTTAACACTACAAGAAGCAATATGATTGCGAGACTCCCTATGACTCAGTACAAACCGTACCTGCCACTGCACACTCAAGCATGTCTTTAAATTTCAGTTATCTTGACTCGAGACGCTGAAAATATTCATGGTATCACTGTGACGGAGGCTGCACACTTATTTCAAGCTGCGTTTGTATGGATAAATCTATTGTCGAAGCATTATAAGAGTGCACGGATCATTTACCAGATCCCCACGCACACACACTTAGACGTGCACAGTCGCACATGTACCGGGTCTTTTTCTGTACCGTTTGGCCGAGAGAAGGGCTCCTACTGCTCATCCTAAGTCTGCTCACATTTCCAGAGCCCTGCCCACAATTCCATCACATCCACATAATCAAAGGCATTTTTCTTTAGCCTATAGGGACGTGCTTCAGCAAGGTGAGGATGGTAAAACCAGTGTTCTGCTGCCGATAGAATATTTATCATGGAATCACTATGTGTTGTTTGGAGCAGCTGGAATACCTCTGGATGTTGTTTTGGATTATAGGGTTCTTATATTTCACAGTTTTTGGAGAAGGACAAAATCAAAGATCAAAATTCACGTTTTTGTACCCAATTTTGACAAACATTTTTGTAATGCCTTGGGCAAAATTCACAAATTATGAACTTTATTCGAAAAAATTCATTAACTGAGTATTAATTTAAATTGAACTGGCCAAAACAACTCTATCTATCTATTCTTTAAAAAAAAAAAACTTTTGGTAACACTTAATTATAGGTACTAGTTCTCAATATTAACTAGTTGGTTATTAGCATGCACATTACTAGCATGTTGGCTGTTTATTATAAAGCACATATTCTGCATGACCATATTCTACATCCCCAATATCTAAACTTGACTTATTAACTCCCTTATTAACTATTAACTAGTCAGTTTATAGAGGCAAAAACCAAAGTTAACATTTTTTTTTGATGGTGAAAAGTGTGACCGACTTTTCATTTGTTTGCATTAGTTAATGTTAGTATTAACTAACAATGAGTTAAATATATTTGGTAAAACATGCATGTTACTAGAATATTAGCCATTTATTAGTGCTAATTAAGCACATAATAATGCCTTATTCTACAGTACATAACCTTATTCTGAATCCCTAATTCTACCCAATACCTAAATTTAATAAATATCCTACTAACCATTAATAAGTAGAAAAAACATATTTTAGAAAATTGCTTCAATAACTATTAATTTGCTGCTTATTAATAGTAAGCAAGGTAGTTTTTAGTTTTCTAGTGAACAGTTTGAGAGACATACGGATCCATTTGCAGAGCTTTATTCACAGACATGGTCAGAAACAGGCAGGGTCAAAACACCAGCAAAAACACCAGGTATGGCACAGACAAGACAAAAAAGTAATCCAAGGACAGACGTGATCAGTCTCCGGTGAGCAATATCCAACAGGCCAGGACTAACGGGTAATCCAACATAGAGACAAGAATCCAGGTGAGGTACAAACAGAGTCCAAATGACAATATGATAGAGCGACGTGATATCATGATAATTTGTATGCATTTTACCAAAACTTTTATTTTTAGCATCTAAATGTACAAATTCTTACATAAAAATTGATTAATTTGATTATTTGATATTTTTTTTAGTTGTCATATCAATTACCTGGTTTTCAACTGCAAAAACATGACCAAAAACAGCAAAGTCCAAAATTCAAATCTTGCCGCTTCAAACAACATGTTTTACGGTAGGATAATCGAATTCTTGTTGGGAAAATAATATTTTCTGCGATTAACAACATATATTCTGCTTCCTACTGTATTCTGCCAGAGATGACTTAGCTGCAAAACATTGTAATTTGGGTTACTTTTGGTATTGCTTTTCACATTTTTGCAATAAATACATTATTGTAATTGCATTATTTGTCTGTTGTGTTTTTCTTAAACTGCACAAAAGATGTTTAGGTTTGGAGGTAGGAGAGGAATTAGCGACAATTAATTATTATATTTATTATCTGATTATATTTTTAAATGAAACATAATTTAAAATTTGTAGGTTTAGGTTTGTGGTAGGTTAAGGTTTCTAAAAATTTTAATTGCTTATTGACAAAACAATAAAAATGCACTGATACAAATATCTTGATTATATATAAGGTATACTCCACTATTTTATGTATTTTAACAAAAAATATGTGTAGCCATTTGTACGTTTTAAATGTTAAAATATGTCTAAATTGTAGGTTTTAGCAACAGTAAAAACGTACGAAAATGTAAGTTTTATGCTTGTACATGTAACATATTAATACCTACATTTAAACATGAGATGAGGCTGGATAGAGAAATCCAAAACAGGCAGAAGATCAAAGAAACAGGCAAAAAGACAACATGACATGACTAGGTTTTGAAGCTGGGATGATTGTTTAAGCTTTATGGTTTATGCTTGTCCTTTTGGTGGTTTATGCTGATGACGTGCTGGCAAAGGACCAGCATAAACCAGCAAAAGGGCCAGCATAAACCAGCATCCCAGCTTCAAAACCTACCTAACCAGCATATGTTGTTTTTTTCAACAGGGAAGTTAATTGCATATAAAGTATGTTTCATTGGTTGCTGCTGTGTGTGTCATCAGAGCAATGGATGCTGGGAATGGTAGTCCAGGGTATGAAATCCATGTGTAGAAATGTTTGAAGGTTTACTTATTATTCCTGTACATTATCAAACCGTACATTCAGAATTGTATTTTGTCAGGTTTTGAGTCATTAATTGGTGGCAAAAATACAGTAGCGTAACTATCCAGCAATGTATTTTCTGTGCAACTTGCTAATTGTCTACTGCAGAATAATGCATTGTTAAAGAAACTAACCAACTAGTCATGTTTGAAACATGAAAGTAACATGGTAACCACAGTTGATTGTACCATGCTATTTGAATTAATCGTTGAACTACGCTGGTGACTTCAGAACCTGCGACCATAGTTAGCTAACAATGCTTTTAGGAAACATACCCCTGGTCTGGATTTCACTGGTGATGCTACATGTATGAAACAACAATAGCTTAAAATAAAATCAAATGTAATTTTTGTAGCGATTTAAGGCTTTGTCAGACTTAGGTTATACAAAAGTATTTTAGATTTCTCTCTTATGCTTTCCATGAAGACATTTGCTGCCTTTCTCTGGCTGTTGTAGCAAATACATTTCCTACATTCTGTCACCCCCATAGGCAGATGTTTTTTAAGATGTCTGTGACAAAGGCAATTACATTTGAACTTGTAAGCCTGCCTGTCTCATTAAAATTACAACTTAACAGAGACCACCTGATTCATCTGGCACTCAGGAGCATTGTAAAGCCAAGATAATGGAAAAACTAAATGTCTAGCTTGTTCAGCAAACACCGGATTGAGGCACAGTGAAAGAGCACAATTGGATGCGGAAGTGTCACCTGATAAACTGCATCCACGGAAAACAGAATTAGAAGTCAGGGATCGACTTTCATGAAACTAGCCTGGCCGACCATAATTCCCCAAAAGCGGGAACGGTGCTTTGCCTTGATGTGAGGAGGTTAGCGTTAAACAATAAAAGGGGCCGAGGAGAATGGGAACGAAGCTAATGAGAGGTGATAAGATTCATTCCAGACCTCAATTTCAAGGATGGAGGAGCAAGTGGTCCGGGAGAGTACTGTGAGACTCCCTCGAGGAGTTGAGGCCCTAATGAAAGATATTAGCCTTTGAGGAAAAGAGTGATATCCCTGGATCTCACAAAGGTGAGAAGCAATCTTCAAAAGTTCTGACAATGAAACGAATAGTTCACCTCAAAAATGAAGGTTCAGTCATCATTACTTGTTCTACTGTACATCTAAATGACTTTCTTTCTTCTATGGAAGGAAATGTTTCCAGTTTAAATACAGCAAAATACACTGTTTCAAGATGTTTTGCTTAAAGTAGTTGAACTTGTTTAAATTTTGTGTGATGAACAGACCAAAAATTATATCGCTTTTTCACTCAAAATATCTCAGACACTTTGCTCTCAAATCCAATACGGTGCAGGTTGGATGTCAGTGACACTGTACTGTATGTCACTGGTTCTCATGTTTCCTACAGCTAAACTTTATTAGGATCAAACAAAAAGTCATATTTAGTTTGAGAGCTATACTAGAGAGTAAGGGTTCAGCCCAAAAATATTTATATTGCAATATATTTGGTTCCATCCATTCTGAAGATTTCATACAACACCAACACTTGGGAATACTCCAGATGATGCCACCATTGCATCAAGATACAGAATTATCTTATATTATCACTCCTTATGTTTTAACCACTTGTACAGTATGTCCAAATTTCATTAAAAATATCTGAGACATGTTGCTCTCAAATCAAATATTGCTATTTGAGAGTTACACCAGAGAGTGAGGCTCTTTTAGAACTTTTAGGTATGTTCATCAAAAATATCTACCATATACTAAGATTTCATACAATGCCATCACAGTACTCCAGATGATGTCAACTTTGGATTGACATGCCAAACTGTCACAACTGTATTTCTAAAAAATGTAAATTTCTTTATTGTCAATCATAAGGTCATACAATATGGGATTTGAGAGCAGTGTTGGGAAATTTTTCTTTTCAAAGTCATTCATGCCAGTATTGTGTTACTCTAAAAAAATAACTAATTGCATTATTTGGACCCGCCGATGATTCCATTAAATAACAGCTGGCGTTCCGAAGCCCATTTCAGAGAGCCGTTCCCCAGTCCAGTTCCAGAGTCATGGCCAGGAGAGCCAGTCCCAAGTTCCTCTCCAGAGTTTCGGCCCGGAGTGCCGTCCCTAAGTCCTGTTTCTGAGTCACAACCAGGATAGTCGTACCCAAGTCCTGTTCCTGAGTTACATCCAGGAGAGCCGTTTATGAATCCCGTTCCCAGTCTACGGCCAGGAGTGTCGTTCCGGAGTCACGGCCAGGAGTGCTGTTCCAGTTCCCTGAAGATAATGTTTCGCAGTAACTGTCTTGCCCTGTCATGGCCACGGAGGCCGAAGGACTCCCGTTATGTCCAGTGTCAACCGTAAGAACTACCATTAACCTGGGGCTATGTCATGATATCCGCCTGTGTACCTCGATTCTGTTTTGCCTCTTCCCCATTGCTCTGTTTGCCGAGGTTTGACCCTGCCTGTCGACTTTGAAATAAAGAACTTGCATATGGACCCGCACAACTCTGCCGCAATGTTACCCCTAACATTGTTTGTGAGGTATACTGGCAGAAAGTCTTTCAATAAACTTCTAGGCCTGTCTCATCAAAAAAGGAAAAAGAAAAACCTAACACTTCAGCACTTTAGAATATGGAACACTTATTCACTATTAACTGTGGCTTTTCCCTCAGTAAATTCCTAATTTGCCTCTTATTAATAATTAGTTAGTTGTTAAGTTTTGTTATTGAGAAGGATTAGGGATATAGAATAAGGCCATGTAGAATAAGAAATTAGTATGTGCGTAAATACTACTTATATTCTCATGTTCAGGAAATGGTGATTACTACTAATAAATGGCTAACATTTGTGCAATATGCATCCTAAATGCATGCTAATATGCAACTAGAAATGACTAAATATTGATCTAAGACACTGAGCAAACCTGCGGCATGCATTTACAGACAATCCGGTGTGCGTTTTGAGACTGCCCATCTGTCTCTTTGGATGTTGAATTCTGAAGGCCGTCTTTTTATCAATGCTAGGAATGTAAAGTAAGTAGAGTTTTGTATTTTGCACAGAACTGATGCTATGGGCATGACTCCTATTGCTGGCATAAGAATTTCAATAAAGTCTGCATGAAAAGAGGGCAAATTATATGCAACGCAGTTTATCTCAACAGCAGGACAAATAGTGAATGGCAGCAGAAGCTTCCACGTCAGGTTTTGCGTATAATGTTCCTGCGGGAACAGTATTTGACCCTTATGAATGAAATTACCTGTATTATGAAAGCTACTGATGGCAATTTAAACTGAAGTGCATTTGTGGGAGTCCACACTTGGCTGTTTTCTGACGATTCGATAAACAGGCTTTTTTTATCATTGTTTTGAGGCAACATTTTCACTTCGTCGCTATTAGAAAATATGGCGGAGGCAGCTAGCACGAGGCTATGGGATGAGGTAGGATTTTCACAAAACACAATTACAAATTTGAGCTTGCTAAAGCTATGGCAGCAAAGCAGAATTGTTAACACTTGACCTGATGATGAAGTAGCAAAATTGGTTTCTAGGGAAGGGCTTTAGCTCGGAGTAAAAACTGAAAGAGAGAGCACAGGAACACCGTCGAGGCTTTTATGTGAGTCAGCATGGGGAAATCAAATGGAGGCAATGTAATTTTACCTGTGACAGGAAGGAAATCATTCAAGTTAATGTTATATTTCCTCTGTGAGACCAACTTTTTTATTTTTTTTAACCAATTTTCATCGTTTCTAGTGCCTTCTGAAGTTTCCGGCATACAAGGTGTTTTCAGAAGTGAGGTGTCAATTATTTAAAAAGCTCACTGTGTCGCTCTTCATTGGCAGCTGAAGCTAGTACAGAAGCTTTCCTGGTCTGCGCACCTGTAGCTGCTTAAAACACATTTGAAATTCACAACAGGGAAATAAAACAGAGAGAAAAAATGTCAGCGGCCCAACAAAGCATGAACAAAATTTTCATTAGAGTCATTAAACTATTTTACTGCACATAGCATCATGTTGTCTAATGAAGTCTTCAATTAGTGCTAAAAATGCTTGAGCACATTAAAAAGGACCTTGTCCAATTGAGCTCCAAAAAGTCTCATAATCATTGAATATTTCAATTAAAGCCCACTTCATTAGCTATCCATCTCATAATCAACCATCACTAATTAGGAACTTTCCAAACATTTGGAAGTCCATGTCCTGCAGTTTTAATATAATTCCTCCATTAAGCGGGTTTTCATTCTCAAATAGCTAAATACTTAAGCAAATCACTTTCAATTTAACGTTTTTTTTGTTAATCAGTTGGACCAGGGATGTAATAATTATTCAATTTTCGGTGTTAAAAGAACCTCTTCTTTACAACTGGTTGAGTGACTTTTAGATGGTCAAGTAAATACAGGTCTCGATTAACAAAAATATGCATAAAATAATGTAACAATATCATTCTTGCTTTATTTGACTAATAATACATACTGCTCTCCACCCAAATATAAAGCTGCTGTTGGTTAACGAAGATTTGTAGGATGAACTCACGGCTTTGTTTCACTTATTGTGTCAAACAAATGATTAAACCTTTCCATTTTGTTGACCATCTACTGTATCACAATCTTGAAAATTACAGGCGAGGCTGAAAGTGTGAACAATCTGAGTTGAAATCATAGATAGATACTGTATAAGTAAATGCCGCTTTATGTTATCCATCCAACATATTCGAATATCAGTGAACACCTGAGAGCAAGCTGCTGATGCATCTGCACTGCAGCTTTAGTTATATGCATGTATTACTATTTATATCTTCAGTAGACTTCAAAATATATTTTTGCTAAACTAACACAATACAAGAAGACAAAGCCATTAGCTACCAAGGCATTTAAAAGACACTTTAGTTTAAGAACCTGTAATATTTATTTGATAGATAAACAAGTATTAAGAATTAAGCCCTAAACACACAATTTTTCGATTGTACCCGATGAAAGATTGGAAAATAATTGGAAAAAAATCGTAGCGATTTCTGTGATCGTGGGTCTTAGTTGGTGCTCTTATGTCGTACAGTGAGACAGGTTAAAGGATGGCTGTTGTTATGGTCTTGCGACCAAATACTATTCAGCATGATCATCACACAGTGTTACGCATCACACAGTGTTATGCTCCATGATTACAAACCGACCATTAAAACGTGACATGAAATCAATGCGCCATGGTGATAAAACACAAAACTTATCCCTTCCTCTTTTTTTCACCACACATAAAAACTACAACTGGTAAAATATGATTGTGCTCTTTTGTTTACCACTAGATACATACTGATGACAATTATTCTTCTAAAGTGTGTTGTATTGTACACAGTGTGACATGTAATAATCTTATAGGACTGCTAAAATCGTCCTGTTGTAATGCCAAGCCAGCAGAGGGAGCCCTCGCCCGAGTACTAGCTCAACTCCACTCTCTCTGCACTCACTTCCTATTTGGCCTGTATAAAGCCGTAAGCCAAACACCTTCTCTCTGCAAAGTATTGCCAGTCTCACTGCCTAACCAAGCGTTTAAATCTTTGATATCCTGCCTGATCTTGTTACGACTCTGCCTGCTATTGACTACGATTCCACGGATGGCCCTTCTAACCTGGTATGTTAATCGGATTGATGTTTATGTCTCTCTTTGGACTCACTGCCTGCCTTATCGTTTATGCCTCTAGGTGTCACAAGGCTGAGAGACGACGAGGCATGCAAATTCAAATGCAAGTTGTTTTATTGAGAAACGTAGATAGACAGGCTGGGTCATCACCGGAGAACATAAACAACGAAGGCTAAGCAAGAGAGTTGTCAAAGTCCAGGCGTGGGTCGGTAAACAGTAAATATAATCCAAAGGGCAAAACAGAGACGGTGGTCAAAAACAGGCGAGGTCAGTAACAATAGATCAAAACACAGAGAGTAACACGGAGTAGAAAACAACAGGAAGACAATGGACCGTGATGACACACAAAAACATCCGGTTTATATACACATAGAACTAGGTCAGTGGGTGGAGCCAACAATGAAACACCATGAGAACAAATGAGTGGGTGGAGACATGAGTACCAGTGATGCGCGGGTTGACCCGAAATCACCCGCGGTTACGAGTCATCCAAAAATATTTTTAATGATGGGTCGCGGTCGGTCGGGTTGTTTGAAATAAAGATGCCAATTAAACCTTTGTAATTTATATAGTACTAGACACAATTTTCTAT
>JAUCMU010000027.1:1460535-1478152 GCA_032275025.1 Enteromius treurensis | reverse complement strand
GAGTACAAAGCTATGGAGCTACAAACACAGCACACTCCCAACAGATCAACAGGCAGGCAGGAGCAATCGAGCAGCAAAAAGATGTAACACCTTCTCTCGAACACACTTTGGAACAATCAACTGTTTCTGGATCCCAATCTCCCGATAGAGCAAACCATTCGTAATAACATATCTGGCTGTACAATCCTTCAAAGGCCCTTCCCTTGGCTCAGCAGCTCTGGCAAAGCACTCAGTGAGACTACCATCTTCCTGCTGCATCTGAATGATATTAGTGGGCATCTTGAAGTTCACAGGCAAGTTAGATATAATATCTTCTGGAACTGTACGAGCAGCATATTTTACCTTTTCTTGTCGCTTTTCACTTCTAGTCTTTCTCCTCTTCGGCTCTCCAGCCTCAATAGCTTCATTAAAAAATGGCAAAGTACTGTGTATAATATATGTTTCTCACCTGAAGGACAACCTGTTTTTCATGCCTTTTCAGGAAAGCATATGCATTTAAGATGATGTTTCACCATATGGAATAGAACTTGCTCTGCATTGAGGTGAACAGTTACAGGAAGTTTTCTAGTCTGTCAGGTTTTTGCTACATGATCATCAAGGTCAAGGTCAGAATGCTTTAGATTATGACAGGTTGTTCTTAGACTTTATAAGTAGCTTGGAATTCTTGTCATTGTGAATCCTCATAGGTAACTGCATGAGACATAGGGAGGCTTCGCTTACATTGACACTACAGAGGCTGGAATCAAGGTTTTTTGTTTACTTCACAGTCACAGCACAACAATGGAGAAGATCAGATGAATCCAAACAATGCAATATACTTCAAAACAATTTGCCTATGAGAAATGTTCATAATTAGCTGATTCTTAGATGATAAGCTTTATTAGATTTTTGCCCACTATCCTTTAAACTTCACATTCAGTAAATGTGCTAGTTTTGAATGACTTGGGTTACATTAACCATCATTTTAGAAGTTAAATAAACAAAATTCCCCTGGCAAAATAATAAGACAATCAATTCGTCTGTCCAAACCAGATGCTACTAGGCTACGAAACGTGTCAAAATCGATCAAATATCACAGCCAAGTGCAGGCACAGACTATCTCCTAAAGAATCTGGTATGTCTAATTTATAAGCAATTTTAATTTGCTTAAAAATACATATTGAGTGCCAGACACAATCTTTGTCATGGAATACACTTGTTGGTTCACAGGGCTAACATTCATGCATTCTTTAGCCTAACTTATTTTTCACGATCAGTGGTAAATAATCCATTGTCACTTTCAGGTTACAAAGATCATGCAAATTATATTGAAACACATATTAGATCCTTTTAAAGTGAACAGGTGCAAAAAACACATTATTTTCCCCATATTGTACATTTTGGTTTCTCCTCTTAGCCCCGCCTCCTGAAATGGGTCAACTTGTACAAAGCTCATTGTTCTAAAAAAGCGAGGTGTGCTCTGATTGGTCACATATCCAGTGCACTGTGATTGGCCGAATACTGCAAGCGCCTGATGGAAATGTTACGCCTCTTACCATAACATGATGCTGGGTTCCGGCGCCAAAACAAGTATTATTTGTGTTGAACTGTTCTGGAACAAGGTTTGTGATTGATGTTTTATTTTTAATGCAAAGATAATGGGTACAAACTTTAATATGAAAACCCAGTGCATCACAAGGTTTTGTCTGCGATCTTCTTCCAAACAGTCTGGTGTTTTGTTATTTCTGCTGTGTTTCGCAGGGTTGTTGTTGAAGGTGATAGTACGCGTGTGGCCTGTGTGACGTATAATGGTGGGAAGCGTTTTTTTTTGGTTGCAAATTTCACTCACTCATGTGTGAGGGTTCCTCGGCAGAAAACAGTCCAGATGGTAACACAACTAATCACCAAACAAAACAGGTTGCATCATTTCCCAATTAATGCTGTCAGTTAAGCAACAGCAGTGTGTGGAGTGAATAACACCCCTGAATGTGTCCACAGGGCACTGCGAGTGTGATTCGAAATGAAAAGACATTGAAATGAAATATTCCACAAATAAATGACTGAATAATAATAAGAGGGCAAAAGAAAATGTATTATTGCTGCACAGGAAAGAATGGGATAAGCTGAGACACTTTTTCTTAGGCTGTCCTTGAGGCAAAGTGAAATGAGATATCAGCTAAGGTAAAACTAATATGTCTAATTATATTCCAGGATATATTCTGTCAACTGAAATTGTGTGCTGCCAAGAGTCTATTTCGTAAGGCAAGGGAAATATATAAGGTCTATATATTTTTTAAATCTCCACTTTAGGAGTAAGTGGTGTCATGTCAAGTGATGGGAATTTAATTATTAATAAGTATTATTAATATTAATAAAATGCATTAATTATTGATAAATATGATTTACATTTCAAATAAAAATATATGAGAAAAAAGCTTTTGATACACAATCCTATTCCAAAACCAAGCCATTTAATTTGCAGTATTTTAATTTGCTGACATAATTTTTAAACATTTTGTAATAATGTTTGGGATATAATTAGTTGATCCACTGACAGAGCTTAGGCACCCACAGCTACTTTTTATGCTTCATTTAATAATTCATTAGCTGTATATGATTAGCCCTTGCTAAATATATGGGCCATGTAACAAAAAAAATATGCTTGTGCACATCTTACGCACTGACACATCTAACTCCACATTGATTTTAATGTGGCTTGTGGAATGTTTATTCTCTCTCTCTCTCTCTCTCTACCTAGAAAGATGCCTTATTAAGGCAAAAATCATAAAGCTAATTATTTATGTAACTTATAATTATTGAATGTGACTATTCATTGAGTGTGAAACCATGCATTTACTGAACTAATAAATGAATATATCAAATAATATATTAAAACAATGGATTTCCTTGAACGGGAGGGGAGAAAAATAAAATAAATAATTAAATAATAATGTGAAATAAAAACTAAATGAGAAAAATAAATTGTGTTGAATAACAAAGTTGAATAATAAAGATTTGCTTTAATCCCTCATCAGAGGGTTATTATAGTTACTAAAATTAAAACCATGAAAAATAGTACTATAAATATTTTTTTTTATAAATAAATGAATAAATAAAAAAGTATGAGTATGTGTATATATATATATATATATATATATTTATAGTTATTTTACTCCAAAGGAAAGACTTCTAATTTAGTTGAATCAAAATAACAACACCTAAAGCTGAAATAAAATGTAGAAAAAGACATCTTTAAAACAGGCAAAATAAATTTTGCATATAAACAATTTAATAAAATAAAACTGCATTCAAAGTAATAATAGAAAATATAAATATATTAAAATGATAAAGTAGCACTGGCCTATATGCAATGAATGAAAATAAAACAAATGCATTATATCTTGGGAGACAACTCAGTACAATGTTGGAAACAAAGTAACTGTCTAAAGCAAACACTGCTCAACTAAGGCCTTTATTCACACAGCAATTAATTAGACGTAATGTCTTGCCACCCAGCATCTTATCATAATGTATAACTTACTGTATAATAGCATGACAACTAAATATTGACAAAGGGAAATGCAAATGCAGAAATTACAAGCTTTGGAAATATCGCAGAGGACGGCACGCACATTTTCATTTAAATGAAGTGCAAAGAGATCACTGGAAGTTTTTGAAATGCAAAAGGGAATGATATCAAGCAACAACAACAGCTGCAGCGGAGATCGGAGCTGTCATTGGTCCAAATGCACATATTCAGCTATGCTAATGAATCATCCATTGTCATCGGATTAAAACGAACACGAACGCATGGACTGAGCCAAGGAATGGGGTGGAAGGCCGTGGTCTTGTCATTTGTCTTGTCCTGATTTCGAAATAAATGTTTTCTGGCTGCTAAGAGGATAGGAACAGAGAGAGAAGGGGTAAAATCCATCGTGGGTAATTAAATCTGAAAATCGGTCCATTTTCCATGCAGTGGTCTGTGAGAATGCCAGCTGCCATGGGCCATCGTTAACGTACCCCGGCAAACGCAAAGCAATCAGCGCGACGTATCTGCGGTGGCAGTAGCTTCTTCCCGGGCTCAGTGGGGACGACAGACTGACTGCCAGGCGTTCTGGAAGATTCCGTCTCGGATAATGCAGGTGTGGAGATCAAAAAAAGCAGACAGACAAGGCAATTAGTAGAGGTTCTGTTTTGAATTCTGTGGAAGACTACTGGGTTCAGGATGGGTTCTCACATCTATCATGCATTTTGTGCGTGTCTCAGTGTCGAGAAGCTACTTCCAAACTGCTTCTCAGGTTAGGAGATGCTCATCATTTATGCTACAGTCCAAAAGTTTGGAAAAGTAGTTAGCTGTGCAACAAGCTACTACTGTAACAAAACTACACTACACTTACATAGATTCATTTTCACCTAAAACATGTACAAGTGCAAAACTGTTTTGCATGTACATATTAGGAACTTATTATAGTAATTACAAGGTAAAAACAAGGTGCTAACACTGACCTACCCTTAAACCTAAACTTAACACAAGTAGTTACCTTACATTAGCATTACTTTCCTAGGGAAGTACCCTAGGTACACTGCAAGTACATGTAAGTATGCGAACTATGAAATAAAGTGCAAACAAAATTTATGGTAGAAACTGTTTATTGATAGAAACTGTTTTATTTATATTATATTATTTACACATTTATGAGCACGGTAGGTTTAGGGTTTGGTGCTCCAATAAAACTAAAAAATTATATAATAAATGTATATATGCATGCAAACCATCGCATTAAGCCAAACACCTGAAAACAATGGAGGACCCTTTAAGTCGAAAAGTGACTGAAAAGGGGTACCTTGAGCCTCAAAAACCGTTTTGACAAAGCGTAAAAATGTGACGAGTTGGAGTGAAACTGTGGACTTATGAGTTTGCCTCAGCATTGTCCAGTCCCCTCTGACAAACACACTACTTCATAAGGCAGCCCCTTCAGCTGGCCTGGTTACGTTTGTCAGGATGGTACGGCTTTCCACCACAAAAGAACTGCTGAGATTAGGCTACTTGTGCTCTTGTATGCATGTCTTTCTCTGTCAGCCTGAACAGCAGTGATTGTCTGATTGATTTGATTCATGAAGCCTGATTCTCAAGAAGATCTTTTATGTACAGTAGCAAGGACTTCTTTTTTCAAGATCCAGCTATGTTGGCTGTCTTAGCTCTAAATATCACTCAGTTATTAAAAATCTTTTAGTTTATAATCTATTAGTGTGCAAGCAATGTCATGATAAATTTCCGATCCAAAGAAGAAACAAACTCATCTACATTTTGGATGGTCTAATGTAGATAGGCAAATTTTAAATAAATTGGATCATAGGGGCCCTGTTACAGCGTACATTAAAGTACTGAGCAGTATTAAGTAAAAGCAAAATCTATTTGAAATTCTACTTTATTTTAACATTTTATGCTTTCTAACATTTAAAAAGCAGAGAAATTGTTTTTTAAAAAGTTTTGTTTTCTTTGTTTAATACATGAATAAAGGGGGGAAAAAATTGGTTGCCTGTAATGCTTACTGGAGGGAAATCACTAAAAATGAATTACGCCCACTGACAGACTCACTAAAGGAATTATGCAAATCAAGTAACCACACCAACAAAATTAGTGCTGAAAGTGATTTGCTCAAGGCAGTTCACTATTTTTCTGGTGGAATACTAGTTTGTGGGGAATACTGAAAACTTTCAACATCGGGAATACTTTGATTTTGAGAATATTCTATGGTTATTGCCTGCTTTCAGATGACAATGAGAAAGTTTTTTTAAACTCTGATTGGCAGCCAATGATTTTATCAGGAATAATTATTCTAAAATGATTTCAACTAAATAGTTCCTACATGTGTAGTTTTGTGCAATTGTAGACCTCTCTATTCTCATTGATGTAAAATGATTATAACAACATCTCTCAGAACCTGTCCTGACTGTGGTGAAAAGAAGAGTTGGGGATGGAGCTGAGACTAATGCAAGCACGGCTCATGTGAACTCCGTGAACTATGCTAGCCACAAGAATGTTGATCCAGGAACATCTTGTACTTGGTGAAATCATGCTCACCGTAAGTACACAGGTATTATAGAGCCACTTAATAAAAGGTGGTAGCAACTGCTTATTCCCAGGCATATTACAAGCCATTTTTTGAAACTACTTATTCTGTATGACCATATTTTTGATCCTACATATTTAAACTTAGCAACTACAGTACCTTACTAACTACCAATAAGCCGTAATTAGGATATATTATATATTAGCTAATAATAAGTATTGGTCCCCAAACTAAAGTGTGAGCACTTAATTTATATATGGAGCAAAACAATTTCATCCAAACAGCGATGATTAGTGCATAACCATAGGTTCTGCGCTGGAAAACTGTTTATTGAATTCACCCCTGAGAATCACTCAGGCAAGTGTTACAATGTCACAACAGCGGTTCTCATCGACTCCTACGGAAGTTAATTAATCTCAAAGGTAATATGAATGAAAGCCTCATTTAAAAGCATCCTCTGTCTACCTCTATTCAGCAGTGAAACGCCTGTCAAAACATCCAGTGTAATATATCTGTCTCTAATCATCATTACTATCAGAGCTACCTCTGGAGAAAGACAGGAATTGTATTCTTTATGTGGCGTTTTAATTATTTGGTGTTCATCTCTTACTTTCACTTTTTCTTTGATGAGACATTATACAAGTTATATACCTCAAGATGCGCTTTGATCAAAGTACAAACATGATCAGAAAATGACAATAAAACACTATATTATGTGCAATGTAGATTATATTTGTTAAAGGGGTTTCAGGGCTTTTCTCAAAATGTTCTTAGATCTTAGAAAGTTTCCTCAGATTGGTTCACTGTCTGCTTCTCCATTCCAGCAAAGAGTGCAAAAACAATGGCCAATAAATAGATGGAGAGGTCTGGGAATTCTGTGTTAACTGCACTACAAAGGGTTAAATTAATTTCCCCGTAAGATTGCGATCAAGCAAACATGCGTTGTAGTGACAGAGGTTCCAATGCAACAGTCAAAGCTCTTTGTACGCACTCTCCAAGCTTTCCAGCAGAATACATACACTCCATATAAGAAAAATATGTTTTTTCAAAAAACCAATTTGCAGTCGCTTGACTCTCGGGGTTACAATGACATGTGCACTGCGGGCATATTTGCTAGAGCGTTTCATGGATTCAATTAGTTCATCGGTGAGGCACAAGAACCGTTTCTCTCCAGGCAACCATTTTGATTGAATATTTATAGATTTGCAATGTAATGAGATCTGTAGAATGCTGACGTACGTTTCCTCTGAATGCAACATGAAACTTAGCATGAGATACAGCCATGGTGACTGTTCAATAAAAGTGAGGCTAAACCCATCTCTGTTCCTGAGAGCTTGTTCAAATGCTCACTGTATTAAATGTAACCTAAAAACGGCTTTGCATGATAATATCGGAATTAAGCAAACATGTATACCCAGTACTGCTGCAATCCGATGTGCCTATTTGGTGATGTTCCAGGTTCCTTCAGTCTGGGGCTTGTACTTTCGTTTAACAACAAACCAGTTGTTCAGCTGATGATCTGTCTTTTTTCTAAAGCAACTGCAGTAGAAATTAAAGGTGATATAATATAGATCGTAAGTCTATTTTAATCTACTCTAAACCCTGGAAAAAGAAATAGTTGACTCAAAAATGAAAATTTCCTGAAAATGTACTCACCCTCAGGCCATCTAAGATGTATAAGAGTGTGTTTTTTCTTCTTGCTCTGCAGGGAAAGGGTACGATTGAAATTAGAGTCAAATTCCATAATCCATAAGTAATCCACATGATATCAGTTCATCATGAGAAGCAAAAAGCTATGTGCTTGTAATACATAAATACATAATTATGTCTCTTCTGGCCAAAATAAAGAGTCCATACTGTGATTTTTTTTTCCCCAGTGAAAATTCATTTCATTTGACATAGGAGAGAAAATGCACATATTAAGCTCTGAAACCAGTCCAAAACTGGTCAATTATACATATCACGCTGCTGTCGCTGACAGTGTGGCGCCATATTGCGGCTTAAAACCACAAGTTAGAATGGACGACTTCAACATTAATTTCAACATGTACGGGAAAAAAAAGTTTTCAGCAGTGGATAGAAGTTGATCCTAATGACTCCCGGATTAAAACAAACAAAAACTTAACTCTGAACAAAAAGCAATGCGACACAAAGTTTCCTGTCTAATTACATGCTTTGTTGCAAGAAGCTGTGTAATAAGTGGGATAACCTGAATTCAGCAGGTTGTTACCGCAGAATAAAGCTCTTCAGTCTTATACAACCGATAAGCCTGTCAGGCTTTATTCTGCGATAACAACCTGGTCTCATAAAAAAAATATGTACACCAATGTGAACACCATTTTATGTACCTTACGGCACATTTCGCCACAGTCAAAGAGAAATGTCCACTGAGTGGTGCAAAAACACAGGTTCAATATGTGAATCCTGGCACGTTTTAATTCTGCTGACATAAGTAAGTATTGCTGTGTTTTTATTACGTTGCCTCATTTGAATATTGTGATGGTTCATAATTTAAATATCTAGGGACTGCCGTTAAAAGTTAATGATCTATCATGTTGGAAGTATGCCTTACACCAAATCCAACGCTAAACCTACTCGATAGTGCTAACAAATGCAAAACTGATATCAAAAGGCATTTTTGATGCAAAGGTGCCATTTCAACTGCCCTTTACACAGATTTGAGCTGTGTTTTTTTTTCTTCAAACTGTTTTACACAGGATTTGAACCGGAGCTTCAATTACAAGTACAGAGCAACAGAGTAAACCTTTGTCTATGAAAACCCATAGATATGAAGCTTTATATGTGTGATGCTACTGTTCAAAAGCACCAGTTTTCAAATCTCTATCTTTTATCAACCTATTTTGAAACACATTTAAGCTACACACAAAAATGTTTACATGCTTAAAAACTAAACACACCAAATAAAACTTGCATTTCATATAATTTAAAAGTAAACACGCTGGTTTGTAGCACAAATATCTTTATTATTATCAGTTATGATTCTACTGAATGCATCCACTTGTAACTTGTAACATTGTTCTTCAGCATTCAAATACCATAAATACAGTAATTCTAAAATACATTTTATTGCAGGGGCACAAGATCTCCACTTAAATGTGTTTGTGCATTTGGGAATAAGACTGTAAAACGTTCAGTCAGTTTCACAATTATATATTAATCGCACTCTTTATCTAAATTTATGGTAGGGAGCTACTACTGCTTTTAGTAAACCGTTTCAATAGAACTGAAGTCACTGAATCCCCACACAACTAACATAACAGTTACAGTACATTCAAGATAGACTGGGCTTGATTTTATTTACAAATGCAAGTGTGCCAACATGATGGTTGAATGTGTTTTAGTAACCCAATAAACCTAATAAAAAAAGTCATTTTAGAGAATTTAGTTAATGCAATTTTCGTATTAAAGATTACAACGTCAGAAAAAATGCTTTACATTTTTTCTTTTAGTGGGTGTCAGTGTCAAAAGCATTGAAAGTAAAGAGAATAATGAAAGTCTGAGGACTGTTCTACTTTATTTCTCCATGTAGATGGATTTGCAATACACGCTCTTCACGAATACAAAAGACCTTGCTGGCCTGATCCTATTTTACAAGAAAAGCAGCGTTGAATGTAGACTGGTTTTCAGTAAAAGTGCAGACAGACTCTATAACTTCTTTCTATGCATGTACATCTTAAAGAAGTGAGAGCCTTTACCTGCTTTTGTCTTAAAACGGCCCTTTGCTATCCAGAAGTTATGCTCTAATAACTATAATGCTTTGCAAAGACCTTGAGTGAAATTCCTTTTCTATGGCTCAATGAAATGATGAAGGATATAACCATTTGCCATCAACCTTAAATCTTTCATGCACTGTATATGCTTTGTCTCTGTTCTTCTATTTTCTGAGTTTAAGTTGCTCAGAACTTTAGCCAATTGGCCTCTATGCTGCTCTTTGTTAAACTGGCTTTACTGAGCCTTATATGAGTGATTCAGCAGAGCCAAGATTTTCACCACGGCCAGACTCAGGCAAGTCAGGTCTCTGTGTTAAATTGGACGAAATTTGGTGAGCGGCATGTGAAATCAGGTGTAAAAGCCTTTCGATGGGTTTGGAGAGAGAGCCCAGACTACCAGCACGGTTTTAGCCCTGTGTTTTTAGTCATGGATGGACACCGGCCCAATTCGGCCCACCAATCCTAGAATGTGCGGAAGGAAGACTAATATCCAGCTGCTCGGTAGCCCGTCCGGCTCTGTTTCGCTTGACTCTTTATTTTCACTTTCTATCTGTAGCTGTGCCAACAGAACACAATCTTGTTCAGCTGGAAAACGATCTGTTTTTATTAGCAGATATTAGTATGTATGTGTGGTTCCGGCACATGTACATTTATATTTAATGAGAGTAATTAAATATTAAATATTATTTTGCAGTGTGTATATAACTATACAAATATTATTTTTTTCTGCTGTTTGTGTTTATTGCATTTACTGTAATTCAACTTTAGAAATGCATGCATGCCTCTCTAAAGTAAGTGACTTGCATTATGGAACAGGGTGAGAATGGAACAGTCTTGTTGTTGATAGAATGCCTGGAGACCCAATTAAAGATGCTAACAACTAGGATAAACAATATTCATTTTCCCACTTGAGATCTAAACACTATTCCAATATAGAAATACAACAAAAACAACAACAATTGAGAACCTTCTAGTCCTTTTTTTAAGACCTTTTTTTTTTTTTTGTCTAATTTAACCTGTCAGCATTTAGTGTTCCAAAATCACATAATGTCAAACTGACCTTCCAGCTATATCACAGCTCAAGAGTAGTGTTGATGTAACGTTCAGCCAGCTGTCGTTAGTGCTGATGGCATAGCTTTCATTCTGTTTTACATGAAACAAAAAAGTAGATGCAACAAAAGCTAAAATTCTAAACCTCTCAGTGACTCATGAAATATACTATAACCTCAGTTGTTATATTTCATATATCCCTGTTGACTGAGAGGTTGTTTTCCAAAGTGGTAAAAAAATTGTAAGCAACAACAACAAAAACTGTTTATTCAAACAAACTAACATCACTCAACACATTGTGTGTGTGTCATATGATTTTCATATGATTTGTATTTTTTATCAAATTAAAATTTATGCTATTTATAACAAAGGGTTTTAGCACTCCCACCTGTTACATAAATAGTACAATATAATATAATATACAATTATTACTAATGGTTTCAAGATTCTTCAATGAACAGAAAGTTCAGAAGTTTTTTTATAACATTGTAAAAGTCTTTACTGTCACTTAATCAATTTAATGTGTCCTTGCTGAATAAAAGAATACATTTCTCTGTCTCTTTCTTTCTCTTATTGTGCTTACCTCAAACATTTGAATGGCAATGCGTCATGGTTTCCAAAAAACACCTGTTTTCAACAATGATAATAAAGTAAAACAATCGGGGATTCTAACATGTATGCTGGATCTGCAAAGTTTGCACAAATTGGGACAGTGTATTTTATTTTTATTGAAAGATATATATATATATATATATATATATATATATACATATATATTAATGTAATTTATTCCTTTGGTGCAAAGTTGAATTTTTTTTTGTTGAACGTCTGGATGCCACAAATCAAACTAAACAAGACAACATGCTGATTCAGATTCCAATTCTGTCGTTTAAAACCCATTATCACGATCGCAAATCTAATTATAATCGTGCCAATTATACTTAGTATACAAGACTAGCGATCGTACCCCTGTAGTTCATTCCTAACTGGTTAAATTGATAGCGTTACACATCACTCCGTGTTTCAACATCCCTGATGTCCCCTGAACAACATGCACAGCATTTTCAATTAAAGAGGGACACCGCATGATAGTACAATTACAGCCAGGAGCCTAAGTAACGGACAGACAACACCGCTTGCGAAAGTGTAACCAAAAATCCCAACTGACAGAAAGTTATCAATCAGCGTGTTCAACTGCGCATCCAGGCTCGCCTCTATATCGGTAAGGCGTCTCCATGTGTCAATCCGAAGTGGGCGGGACCCGCGTCTGCTGCGGCGCTCTGGAGAGGCAGAGACTCAGGCAGGGGCTGAAGTGCCACTTTCTCAGCATTGTCAGTGCGGGCAGCATCTTCTCCCAGCCCGGGTATAGTAACTGCTGCAGGTGACATATCCTCCGGATCGGGACGGGAGATTCGGGTTTGCTCCATCCATGCGATCCGAGCCCGACTGAGAGCTCACCATCCACCTGGATAAGCGGCATCAGCATCAGCATCAGCGCAGGGACAACGCGGACGCAAGCAACGCCACGAGAATATGATGCTCCAACAGCACTTGCTTTTTGTGCTCTACAGCTTCTGTGGGATTGTCATTAAAGGTAAGGACCCTGGGATGTCTGGCCACAGTGTGATGCCCTCTGGGTGTGGTGGGAGTTGGCAGGGGTGAACGGAAACGCCAGTGTTATCACAAGCCCCGCGCTCAATTACATGGGGGATAATATTTCATAAGTGGCTCGCGGTTTTGGACAGGTCATAGACAGTACGCGTGTTTGGTGGCTTGATGATGACACTGCAGATTTGAGTTCAGCGCACATTCTTTTACACGCGCGTGGGAAGTTGTTTGTTGTTCATTTCAATGATGTTTGCGACCCATCATCTATCAGATTAGCAACTTCAGACGCGGAACGATTTAGTGAGCATGTGCTCGTTCCAAATTGATTCGTATGGTTCGCGCACGCAGTACAACAATTAAATTACGCGCAGTTTTGCTCACTGATTTGACGCGTCTTATGGTATGTGTTTATTAAATTAACAACTTTGGGAACACTGAATCAGTAACGACCTTCTTATTCCGAATTCATTCGTATGGTTCTGATATCTGCAATCTAATCGCAGTTACGGGAAGGTTAGTTTAATGTTCAGGGTGTGATTTGACCGCGCAAAACAAGCTGAAGTTGACTTGTTAAGGGTGATGGATTCTTAATGCATGCTCTTTTTTAGTATTAGTTGGCCAGCACTGGTTTAGGTCGGACGTACGCACGTTCCAAGCGCATCGAGCTCGCGCATTTACAAGATTCTACATCTTGGGGTCGTCGTAGCATAAGATTTTCTCTTCGAGACGCGCAGTGTGCAAGTAAAGACTGGAAATAACAGCTTATGCATTTATTCACAGTGGTGATAGCAGACTGTGTTAGAGTGTGTACTGTAGGTAGGAGGGGTGTCTCAGGACAGACAGATGTGCATGGAGCACCAGCGGTCAGACTGCAGCGAGTCGGTGCGCACTGCTGTCCCACTTTGACTCTCTCTGAATCCCGCAGGCGGATCGCGCGCCGCCGCGCCCCACGGGTCACGGATCTCAGAGTATTCTGTCAACACTTACACACCTTTCGTCCGCACTATAGTTGCAAAAGGATGTGTGCGTAAATCAAAGAAATAATAACCATTGACGATGTATATTGCCTTTTGCCACTGCAAAAACATGACTCACTGCTGATGGACTTTTATTGACTTGCAGTCCATATATATGTCTGCCAAGAGAGCTACAGCTGCATAAAGAGTCAATATTATGTTACAATACTAGCTACTATTGATTACTGATGTGGTATGTCTCAGTAGATACAGCATATAGTGTGTGTAACAACACCCAGGTGGAGTGTTGTAACACCCATTGTTTTGTAGTTGTTGCTGCTATTTTGCAATAAAGCTCTCAAATGTCAACATTTATATATTATTTTCATATTTGTCTACCGATGGTAATCTACTGCTTATTGCTAAACTATGTAATTTTGTTTTATAAATTGCTGGTGTTAAAAACTACTCCTCTACCTACATTATGGAAATTGAGAGTTGTAACAGCAGGTGAGCTGTAACTCTATTTGAAAATGAACACGATTATTATGAATTAATTGTGGTTAACATATGTTTGTTAATAATATATGACTATAATGACCAATTTAATTGTAACTATGATTACAAACTTAAAACAGAAAACAAAACAGATTACCTCTTTGAAGAGAACATTGAAAAAAAAATATATATATTTCTGCTCATGACATGAGTCTATATATAAATATGCAGTGAGCAAGAAAAAAAAAACATTTTAATATGAAAATATGTATTTAAATGGCAAATGGATGTAATTTATGCATACGCACACATACACACATCCATTTTTGCTGCTGTTACATTCCGACTGCAAGTTTTTTGTAACATCATTGCTAAATCAGACAAAAAATGCAACAAGTAATGCTTACACTTTATTTTAAGGTGCCCTTGGTAATTATACATTTACGTTTTAAGTAATATTAAGTTGCAACCAGTAAATACACTAGGTTAAGGATTAAGGTTTTGTTAAGAGTTTGATGCATGCAATTTTGCATGATTTACTGTTATTGCTATAGTAAGTGCATTGTAAGGACACTGTAAAATTTACTTTAGTGTTATTCAAGTAACTTTTGAAAGAGGGATTTAGCAGTGTGCTTCTTTAGCAGTGCGCTTCAGAGATGTAGGACTGTGGGTATGTAGATGTCGGCATATGTTAGGTTTGGCACGGTCTGTGCTGACTACAGATCTATATAATTATTCCTAGAAACTTGGTGTGGATCAAATCCAATGATCGATTTTTTTCTTGATATAGGTTCTCAGGTGTTTTAGATACTCTGTGGTAGGATGTCTGATGGTCATACATATGTGGCTGTAATAAAATGTCATGTGTGTGGATATGTAATTTAGTTTGCATAATATATAGATCACACCATACACAAGTACAATATAAAAAAATGACTATAAAACATACACTATAAAAGTGTTGCCTTAAAGAGCCATTTCTATCTGTTTTAAAACATAAAAGCTAGTTGTGGTGTATAAATTACAACCTGAATTTTGGAAATTTGGGGACAATTAAAAAAATGAATAGAATGAAAACTAAAAGAGTTTTAAATCACACAAACTGTTTTTTTTTTTTTAATTCACAATGAAAATTTTTTAAACATAAATGTTTAAACTGAGAAATTTGACAATTTTATGGACAAAATCAGCTAATTTCAAATTTGATGCCTGCTACAGGTCTCAAAAAACTTGGGAACAAATGGCTGAAATAGCAAGAAATTTTGAAAATAATCAGCTGGGAGAACATCTAACAACAAGGGCTGTTTGAGTCCGATTCCAAGTCCTGGTTCAAGATTCTTATCCAAGAATCGATTTCTCAATATTGTTTTCAATCCTTGTTTTTCATTTTAAAGAAACCTAATCTCAGACTGCAGGATCTAAAGGTTGTAGAAAGTAATCTTCTTATAATATGAAGATGTATTTTAAAAAACGACGTTACATATATTGTATAGTATAGGAGCAATATTGTTAATATAGGCTATAATACACTGCTCAAAAAAAAATAAAGGGAACACTTAAACAACACAACGCAACTCCAAGTCAATCACACTTCTGTGAAATCAAACTGCCCACTTAGGAAGCAACACTAATTGACAATGAATTTCACATGCTGTTGTGCAAATGAAATAGACAACAGGTGGAAATTATAGGCAATTAGCAAGACACCCCCAATAAAGGAGTGCTTCTGCAGGTGGTGACTCACAGACCACTTCTCAGTTCCTATGCTTTCTGGCTGATGTTTTGGTCACTTTTGAATGCTAGTGGTGCTTTCACTCTAGTGGTAGCATGAGACGAAGTCTACAAACCACACAAGTGCCTCAGGTAGTGCAGCTCATCCAGGATGGCACATCAGTGCGAGCTGTGGCAAGAAGGTTTGCTTTGTCTGTCAGCGTAGTTTCCAGAGCCGGAAGGCGCTACCAGAAAACAGGCCAGTACATCAGGAGATGTGGAGGAGGCCGTAGGAGGGCAACAACCCAGCAGCAGGACGGCAACCTCTGCCTTTGTGCAAGGAGGAACAGGAGGAGCACTGCCAGAGCCCTCCAAAATGACCTCCAGCAGGGCACAAATGTGTATGTGTCTGCTCAAACAGTCAGAAACAGACTCCATGAGGGTAGTATGAGGGCCAGATGGCCACAGGTGGGGGTTGTGCTTACAGCCCAACACCGTGCAGGACAATTGGCATTTGCCAGAGAACACCAAGATTGGCAAATTTACCACTGGCGCCTTGTGCTCTTCACAGATGAAAGCAGGTTCACACTGAGCACATGTGACAGAGCCTGGAGACAGCGTGGAGAATGTTCTACTGCCTGCAACATCCTCCAGCACGACTGGTTAGGCAGTGGGTCAGTAATGGTGTGGGGTGGCATTTTTTTGGAGGGCCTCCATGTGCTCGCCAGAGGTAGCCTGACTGCCATTAGGTACCGAGATTGTGATGATCCTCAGACCCCTTGTGAGACCATACTGTATGTCGGTGCGGTTGGACTTGGGATCCTCCTAATGCAAGACAATGCAAGACCTCATGTGGCTGGAGTGTGTCAGCAGTTCCTGCAAGATGAAGGCACTGATGCTGTGGACTGGCCCGGCTGTTCCCCAGAGCTGAATTCAATTGAGCACATCTGGGACATCATGTCTTGCTCCATCCACCATCGCCACATTGCACCACAGACTGTCCAAGAGCCACCTCATCAGGAGCATGCCCAGGCGTGGTAGGGAGGTCATACAGGCACTTGGAGGCCACACACACACACTACTGAGCCTCATTTTGACTTGTTTTAAGGACATTACATCAAAGTTAGATCAGCCTGTAGTGTCTTTTTTCAACTTCAATTTTGAGCGTGACCCCAAATCCAGACCTCCATGGGTTAATAAATTTGATTTCCATTGATAATATTTGTGTGATTTTGTTGTCAACACATTCAACTATGTAAAGAACAAAGTATTTATTAAGAATATTTCATTCATTCAGATCTAGGATGTGTTATTTTAGTGTTCTCTTTATTTTTTTAAGCAGTGTATCTGTAAATCATACAGTCTCATGGGCTCTGCTTCAAATCTTAGTGAGGTGCCTAAATAGGCAGCAAGGCATCATGTGCACATCAAAAACCTAAGCAGACACTTTTTTTGGTCGCTGCAAGACAGACTTCAGTATAGGAGATGGATTAAAATGAGCTCCCAAAACTTACTGCTAGATTCTGAAGATAAAATAAGAGTGTGTGTGTACATCAACAGTCACTTTCAACTTATAAACTCAAACATATTACAAAATCCAGCAATTCATACTTTAATATTGCTTTAATATTGCATTCTTCTCATTGGCATTTGATTTTTTTTTTTTTTACTTTCAGTCTGAGGTTAATCCCTTTTTTGGCTCAATTTATCTAGAAAAGAAAATCTGATTAATTATTAAGCACACCTGAATATAATTTCACTTCCACCCTTTAATCAACACACATACACATATATATTACTTATAAATGATAAAATACAGTAGGGGTTCATTGTAAAGGGGTCATACGGTGGTACATGCACTCTTAAAAGCTGTTTGGACTTAAATTTGTGTTGGGAGTGTGAGTACACAACTACCCTACAATGATAAAGATCCCCAAGTAGTTTTCTTTTGATTTAATAAAAATAAGTTGCCCCTTCTGAAATCAAGCCATTCTCAAATGCATGTCGGTGT
>JAUCMU010000027.1:1440871-1454613 GCA_032275025.1 Enteromius treurensis | reverse complement strand
ATTGCAAAAGCGAGATACTGAAGGGAAGGAATCTGGTTTATTTATAGTGGATTTTAGCGGTCTGGTTGGCTAACAACGTAGGCGGTAATCATTAGCTGATTACTAGCAGCTGGGTTGCATTTCGACCGCGCTTTCTCTCGAAATTGGTTTACAACTACATTAATGGGAAACTGAGAGAAGTGGAATATTCAGCTGGAAAAGAAAGTTGTTTCAAAGTTAAGCATGTGTACAGAAATCTAAACACTAAGAATAAGGTGAGGAAGATGAATTAGGAGAGTCTGTTTTGACTTTATGTGAGCTTTAAGGTCAAGCTTGTGTTGCTGATCTTCTGCCAGAAGCTGATTGAAATCACGGTTGTGTGTCTGATGTCTTTTATTTCACACCCATCTCACCAGAACGGCCTTCAAAAGCTCTGCTAATGAACGCCAGCCTTGTTTCTCACTGACACTTTCATCTGTAATATTGGTTTCCCCCTGCAGACCAACCAAAGCACACAGTCTTTACTCATCCTAAAACACTGAAGTTCACTAAAATCATCAGGGCCATATTTCACCACAGCATTTAAAAGAGGAAAAAGCAAGTAAATATTATTTTGCATGAAAATTAAGTATATTTTTAATTAATTTTATTTTTTAGCTCTTTTAAAAGAACTGTTACGTTTAGAAATTGATTGCATTTCTCCTTAAAAAAAAAAAAAAAAAAATATATATATATATATATATATATATATATATAAGGAGAATATTATCACATCCTGCTCTGGCAATATTCACAAAACGAAACAATTCTAAGCAACCCTTTCACGTATTAGATCGCTTTTTAAATAAAGCCCATCATCTCTGCCGATTCACGAGTGTGTTACGAAGTCAACAGATAATCTAGTTTTCAGCACACGCACGTCCTCATAAACACTGCTTCAATCCCACAATGCTCCTCAACACAAACAAGGGCAGGATAAGTGCTGCTGGAGACCCGGGGCTTGTAAAGCAGCCGCTGCCGATCGATTTCCCAGGAGAGAGTGTGTCTGATTGATACAAAGGAGCCATACAAACGCTTCCATCCCTGCATTGACAGATTCATTAGAGCCGCTTCCAGCTAATACATCATTCATGCTTCCAGCGCCGTCTCTCACCGACACCAGTGTCCAAACACACGGAGACACAAACATCTGCTGTGAGGCTTTACAAGAACAAAAACACTGATTTAAAGAGATTACACACTCTTAAAAATAAAGGTGACCCACGATGCCATAGAAGAGCACTAAATGGTTTCATTAAGAAACTTTGACATCTGAAGAAGCTTTCTCTTTCACAAAAGCTCTTCAGGTTCTTCAGATGATAAAAATGTTAGAAAGAGATGGTTCTTCAATGAGACCGCTGTGAAGATCCTTTAAAGCACCTTTACTTTTAAGAGTGTATTCAGCAAAAATAAAGAGATTGAAGTTTGCCGTAGTGAGAAAACAATGTCAGTTCCAGATTAAAACTATACTGAAGTTCACATGAACTATATTGTAGTAAACTTAAACCATTAGTAAGACATTAGTTAGTTTAAACATGTTATGGGTTAACCAAGGTATCCGTAGTAAAACTGCAGTTTCACAAAAAACATGTTTAATACACATTTTTACAGTAGTCATGATTTGATGTTTTTTTCCCTGTTCATTTCAAAGAAATAAATAAACCTGCTCCAGATTATAGATCTGAATCCAAAGATGATTCTAGAACCATTATTTCCGATTGAATGTTGGCTAAACTAATATAAACTAATTCAGCCAACACCGAGATCAAGCTGGACGTGACTTGAGAAACAGAAACATCTTGTCAAGTTCACGCCTCAGGTAAGTCCCACTAAATAAATGTTATTTTTAGACTAAAAAATATTCGATTTTTTGCTTTGAGTGAACATTTAGAAAGTCTTTTATGGGTTGTATATCTGAAGAAACGTGGGCATGGGACAGTGTATGTAAAGTTAAGGCGTCGGGTAACGTTATAAGTTAGTCAAATACGGTGCTGAATAAATATTTATACCTAGCGTAAGACTGAATTTATCTAAACGTACATTTAAAAGGTGTAAATGTTTTATTTAAAACATAGTCATACACCAACGTACAACATGCATAAAAAGCATAGAATTGTAATTGTCTGAGGGAAGTTGAAGTGAAGGGAATGTGTTCTTTCACCTTGTTTCATCCATAAAACACGTCAAGAGCTGAGTTACTATGCATTTTAGCTAATTTAGGCGTGTTGTATATTTTTTTGTGTGTCCGTGATGTGAAAAGATAAGAAGAGATTGTGCGGTCTTTGTAAGCCATTAAACGTAATTAAAGGAAATATGAAAGGTCTCGTGAACGCCGCTTCGGGAAGAGAAGCTCGTCGTTCCGAACGAAAATGAACGACTGATTCGTTTCAAAGCATCTCAGTGAGTTCCCTTGATAGTGAATCACTAGCTAGTCGATATGTAAAACATCACCATTCATCAACAACAGGCAGGACCGTCATGTTTTGATATTATTTTCATCTTATTTAAGGTAACTTAGCCCTATCATAAGAAATGTACATGTTCTGTTACAAATCCAGTCAGTATCAATGCTCCCGCTGTTGTGTAAATGGATTTGTGTCAAAAGGTTGCAACAAAAAAATAAATAACACTATTACTGATATTGATGCATTGTAAATTATTTAAGAGGAATTTGAAATGTCCTTGTCTTTCTCCATCAGGGTTTCATTGGTGCTTTGTCATCATAGCAAGATTTCAGTCAGTTCTTCCAAGGCACCAAACACTGGCACGTGACCAGACCACTCCATTGCAACTACATCGGTGTACTTTCAAGACTAGGAGTCACATCGGGACGAGACCTCAACAACCAGACAAGTCTTCTGCTCAATCTGACCTGTGTTGCAGCCATGCTGCTTTCATCTGGCCAGAGAAGAACTGCCCTTTGACTTGCTTATTCTGGGGCGCTTGGCTGATTGCACACATTATTGGAAGCGAGCTAAACTGGATGATGTCAACACTGAATCATCACTGAAATGACTTGTTAGTGTCCTCCTGCGTTATTGCTGTAAAGCTGCGTCGACACAATTAATTAACCCTACCTGAATAAAGATGACTCGATTTGATTTTCAGTACTGTAACACCTGCTTCGTCTTATTTTTTTACCTCTGCCTCATTTTAAAGATGTAATTGTGAAAAATAGTATTTGTAAACGTTTGTTTTCTAACATTTTGTTTAGTTTGTAAGTTCATTAAACAATGTTTAAAGTGAAGTTTGCAGATGTATTACAGATGTTTGTCAGCTGAAGCTTTAAAGGGATATTTCACCCACAAATGAAAAGGTGCTGTTCATGTTCTGATCCGAGATGTAGGTGACTTTTGTTTTTTATTCCTGTATGTTGAGTTTGTATGAAACATGTTTTAAATAGAGATTGTTGTTAGATAAAGGCTATTGTGTGTTGTTAAGTGTCTAAGGTGATTAATAAACACCAGATATATCTAAATCTGAAAAACTAAACACATCGAGTAAGCGGAAAAATTTTCATTGACATAACTTGCTACAGTCTCTAAATGTTTGACTAAAGAAAACATTTTAGTTGAATGGACTAAAACTAGTTCACTAAAGGTTGAGACAACTAAAAAAATAACTAAACCTAAATTTTCTGTGGAACTTGTTACTAAATAATTAGTTGAAGTGCTTGAATTTTCTTTACAGCGTATAATAAAAAAAATATCTGAGTAATGATTGTTGAATCTGTACTAGTCTAGTAAAAGAGTGACAGTCCATGTAAAAAAAATAGAATAAATAAATAAATAACTGGGAGAGCCAAATATCCACACACAAAAAGTCAGAAACCAGAATCAAAACTCTTTAAAAGCCAACGAGCAGCGATTAATGAGCTTCAGGAGGACAGAGATCTGACTCACAAACACATGAGGGGATACTAGTCATTAACTAAACTATAACTTACCACAGAGCACTGAAATATTGACTCATCACATCATTAAACACATGGCTTGAACTGCTGCTGTTACCAATCCAGATCAGAAGACAACACGAAACACAGGAGTGATTCTAAAAGAACTCACAAAACCTCCTCCATCAAATAAAGATTCGCAAAACGGGGTTAAAAATAAGGAAAGCAGCGTTTTCCTTCAGCAGCAGGTGCGAAAACAGCTAATGTTCATTTCTAAACAAACAAGCAAATCAAATGACCCTCTAATGATGAATTAAAAGATTCCTTATAAATAGATATTTAAATAAACAAACAAATGGAAACAGCATAATGCCATAGAAAAGGAAAGCAAGCAACTGATGCTAAAATAGGACACGTACACTCACTGATTTACAACAGCCGTTCTGATTTCAGAAATAACTCCACGCTACAGAATTAGAAACACTGGAACATATATAAACATCTGAATCCACTCAATAAATTCATGCACCGTTATTAGATGCTTGACTGGTGACTTGAGCTTCTCATAAATCACAATCACATTCAATTCTGAAATCAAGAATCAAAACTATAGCCACCTCAACACAAATCAGCAAAACCATATTCACACAGCCTGACCTCACCTTGTCCAGAAATCCTCCAGCTTGCAATTATTCCACAAAGATGCATGAAAATCCATTCAGAAAAACACAAGAGATTGCATTATTTAAGAGAAGCTGAACTAAAGGCTTCAAACAAACACCTGCTTCCTCCACACAGGTGTAACAAATTAAAAGTCCCCCATCTGTTCCTCTTTTCCCTATGGGAAAATCAAATTAAATAAAATATATTTTCAAATATTTTATCATTTGCCCAAACAGTAAATAAAGTAAATGCACAAATTGAGGAATTTTTTGGGAGCATTTCTTTACAGACAAAACATCAAGTATATATTTTTTAAAAAGGGTGTAAAATAAGGTTTGGAAAATAAATAACAGTTGAACCGAGTGTTGTTTACTCTGAAGATGGTGTATAAAAAAAAGTGCACACAAACACACACACACACACACAGTTCTCCAGTACAGCAGATCTGTGAAACACTTGATACTATCAATCAAGCCAATTAAAAGAGAGAAACACTGAGCAGATGGCTTTAGTCATGCACTGGGTAAAAGTGTTCAAATAATCTGTACTGTCATTCACCATATGTTTAAATCCTTATTTAACACAATATGTGTCTAGAGAGCTCTGACTGATTGCAAATCTGAAGATGCAACATATGAATTATGAAACAGCACAGCAGAAATACTGCATCATCGTTCTACATCGCCTCAGTTTTCCTCTGTTGAACGGACTCGTTTTTACACACCTGTTCCTTGGCATTGTGTGCAGTTTCTATAAATTCTCACAGAAGCAGTAAATGTCATATATAACGCTTGGCATATGAGTTTGTAGACTGAATATGGGTCATATTTATAGCAATAACTAAATGCTGATGCTTTATTATTGTATAAATAGAGATGATAAAATATCAAACCTAGTATGTACTCTATGCCTATGATCAGGTTCACTGACTGTTGCCTGTTTTTAATGTTATGAAAGTTATGGAAGTGACAATGTTTTTAAATTGCATATGGTGAATAAAAAGATTCATAAAAATAAAATGATTAAACAAACGCACATGGCAAAGATAATAAAATAATATAAAATATGTAATATAATAAATATAATATAGAATAATATTTAATAAATGTTTTATTATGTTTAGATTTTTCTTTGATATATTTATATATTAATACTAAACATATACTACTAAATATATATTGTGTTTTATATTTACTGTGTGCATTTTAATTTTAGTTAAACTTTTTAAAATCTATTAATACAATTTCTATAAATTTTATTTCAGTTGCAGGTTTAGTCATTATTTAGTACATCAGTTTAAACTAAATAAAAATAATAGATACATTTTTAAGTCTATTTTATTTCAAGCAATGAAATATTTAAGTTTTAGTGGACCATAGTTGACCAATCTTTATATAAACATGGTTTAAGCAAGAATAATAATGCTATGTATTTACACTGTACTAAACAAATAATGATTCTTATGCATGAACGTTAATTATAATACACACAAAAATTAAAAACGCCTGGCTGTTAATCTTTTGATAAAATCTTCAGATTTTAATTTATTTTATAAAAAAATGTTTTTTATTACAAGTTTCCTAAAAATGTTGTGGTAAAATATGTAACTAATTAAATATGCTATATCATGTAAATAAAATAATATCACATTATAATTTTTTTTTTTTTTACGAGAAGATTTTAGATTTTAATGTATGTAAGTGTCAATCAATCAATCAATCAAACCTCCTTAAAGGTAACTGAATCTACATGCAGATGCAAATAAAAAGAAGTTCAATGACAAATCAGGCAAATGATATACAGTATGAACAAACTGCTCTATAAAACCCTTTAAAATATAAAGAGGAATAAAACGGTCAGGTTTGGTGTATGTAAGTGTTACTTAAGTGGAGATAAAAATCATTTTAAGAAAACCACACAACTGAAATCTACAGACGTAAATATTTCACGAGTTCGGGCTTGTCGGCTCGATTAAAGCGAAGCAGATTTGGCGTGCTGCTAAAGGAGGAGAAAATCAGGGTTAGAAGGGCTGCCGAGCCCTAGGGTGAATAACAATTCAAACAAAACGGACAGCCAATTCCTAACCCTGAGAGCCCCCCCCTTTAGGTAGGGGAGGAGACGGGGAAGGAGGAGGGATACAAGATCGAGATAAGGCAAGGGAGTGGATCTGGCTATTTTATAGGGAGAACCAAGGGATCTGATAGGAAGACGTGATAATTGGGAAATGAGAAGGCGGAGATCGAAAATAGGGGGGAGAGCCTTCGCCCCCTCCTCCCGAAACGAGTTTTTAGAAAACTGTGTTTATAGGCCTATGTGTGAATATGTAATAACCTAATCAATTATAAGCAATTCTAGTCAGAGTACAAGTATTTTAAAATGTTATATAATGTATTTTAGGTCACACTTTGTTTTAAGGTGTCCTGGTTACACGTTACATACAAAATATTATAAACGTACAATAAAATATGCATACTGTAATTTTGTAATTACATTCAAGTAAATCAAAGAGCCTGTCTTCCATCACCCTTTATGTCATTTGTGCAAGTACCTTATTACGATCTATATTTACATTTTAAAGGTAAGCGCCCTCTAGCAGGTGTAAAAATAATGACAGTGTCACGTTGCGTCTGTCATAAAATGATGTATGACTGTCATTACCAATAAAAATGTGTGTTTTGATTAAATGCAGTGTGTGGACTTTTTATACGGATCTCACTAGATTAAAACATATTTGGCATGTTTTTGTAATTTGTACGAATGCCCATACCTAGGCCCAACCCTAATCCTTCCCATTACAAAAATTGTGCAAAATCATGATTTATAGGGTTTTATGATCACATACCCATGATCACAACCCTGAATTGTTAGGCAGATACAATAGTACAAAACATTAACATGCAAATGTCCTGTTGCCGATAGGGGCACCATTGTAGAATAGCGGTAAAACATGACCCATAAGAGCGTATTGTACAAACGACCTATACAGGCGAATTTAAATACATTGGTTTAAGGGTAAGTTCAGCGTTAGTAACTAGCTTTTACCATGTTATTATGATTACATGTAAATACATGCAAAAAAAAAAAAAAAAAAAAATGCTACCCAGTTACTACCCAGAAATGCACTGAAACTGTATTATATAATTGGTAGAGATTATATGGAATCTCAAAAACTGTGAAAGCATTTTAATCAGAAATAAAGCCGCTCTACCAGAAATACATCACACTGTATGCAATCTGATATGAAAACGTAATAGGAAAACAATCCGGTATTCTACTTTGTACGTTTTGTACCTTAGCTTCAGTATGTGAGAACCACAGTTGCATCAGCAACAGTGCTGGACTCAAGTAGCTGCACTTTGGGGTTGTTTTGGAGTCTTTCGGCTCTTCTGTTGAATCTAATATTTGGCTGAGAATGAAGCAGAGTCTTCATCTCATCTGCTGTCTGACCTTTAAACAGAGTCCCTCACCCTCTCTACTCTTAGAAGAATGTCCTCACACTGCCTGCGGATGAGAACCACACAATGAATCTCATTTACTCTGCTACACCGAGCTGCTCTGCTTTTTCTTTCTGTGGCCTCGCCATGAAGTAAAGAAATAACCATCCAAGCTGTTTTTACCCATCTGACCAGCTATATATCAGCGATATTCACTTGTTATTGTGCAGCAAAGTGAAACTGGTAATATGAAATACTGTAGGCCTGCAACAAACTTATTTATTACTTTTTTTCTGTAATGAATAAATGCAGAAGGCCTTCATTTTTCATTAGTTATAACACAGATTCTCTTTGCATTAAGTACTGTTGATTGCATTATGGGGCTTGAGTTAATTATCATACATGCAAAACCTAAATAATAAATAAGCACAGTTTTGGTCAAAAGGATTGCCCTGCCTTTCTCTTTCTCTTTCTCAACATAAAATTGATATGCCTAAGCAAGTACTTTATTTAAAGATTAACATTTAATCATTCTTATGCTAGTTTGTAAAATGGAAACTGTGGAGTAATAATAAAGTAATAGTTAAATGAAATTTACATGTAAGAAATAAAACAGCTCAGTTGTATTAAACAGCACAAGTAGAGTTGAACATTTCTACATGATTGTATTTACTGTACATTAAAAATCTGTATTTTATTCTGTATTCATCTGTATTATAAACCATAAATCTTGCTTATTACTTTCGAATATATTCTTTTCATTAAACTAGTATGGTTAAATTCTTAAAAAGAAACTAGCATCACCTGAAAGGCTAAAAATAAAATAAAATAAAAATACTGCAATTATAAAAATAACTGACTATTATAACTGACTAAGTTCTAGCTGAAGTACTAAATTTCAAACGGAAATATAAATGAATTAATAAATTAATTCTGAAGATATATAAAAATGACAAAAGCACAGAAGATGAAAACTTAAAGAGAAATAAAAATATAGAAAATATAGAATAAGCAATAGGCCTGCTTATATTTAAGTGATTCCATTAATTGCTAAAGTATCTGTAGTATTACTTAAAAACCTCACAAAAACCACACTAATCAGAAACAAAATTTGTTGCTGTCTATTTTCATGTTCAATTCCTATAGGTTTTACATATTAGTTGTGAAATGTTTTCATTTTCATTTAGAGCTTGTGTCTACAGCATGTAATTAGCTACTAAAACAGACTGAGCACACTTATTGCAGCCTAATTATTTATATATATAAAAAAAAACTAACTAAAAAACAACTTAATTTTCTTATTTTTTTCTGTGAATAAAATGACAACATTCAGTTTTCAGACAGTCAGCCTCAGAACAAGAATAAAACATGTTGTCTGTCACTCACTTAGAGAGTCGTTTCAAATACTTGTAGTGAGAGACTATAAAGAGATGGTATCTATTTCGTCAAAACAGCAATCAAAGGAAAGCTACACGATGAGAGTAATCAAAAGCGCGTGGCACTACATCTCAATGATGCCGGTGAGGCAACATAATGGTGGCAGATGGAGATAACAGCAACTCAAATTGAAAGCGTAATCAAAGATTAAACAGGCAAAGGCGAGGGCTATTTAATAAGTGGGTATTGCTGTGATACAGGCGTGGAGACGTGCAATAATTGATTTCTGTCCTTAATTCATTTGAGGAGACAATTTAATCTAATCAGAGAAGGAGGGGGCCTATGGCAGAGTACATCTGCTTGGCAGGCTTCATAGCAGAGAAACAATGTGAGGGTTATCAAGAATGAAAAGTAGTTTAAAGATGATTTTATGCTCAAATGCCTTTTATTAAACTTTAGAGTTAGTTACAAGCAAGCTACTTGTAGGTGGTGTTTTAAAAACATTGAAATGGTTGTAGCAGAATCTGCCCAGGCCAACATGGCAACAGTGAGGCAACCAATAGTGTGAGTTTGGGGCGTGGCTATGTATTTATTAGACCAATAGCAGACAGGGAGAAGTCTTCAGAAAACGTGTTGGGCACCGAAATTATTTTACTTTTAACATTATTATCAAGGAGAGAAAGTCAATATCTGAATTAAAATGACACAAGTCATTTGACCGGCACACCATCCGTTAAATTCCTTTGCTTCACTCATAAGTGAGACGTTATGCGCTTGCGAAACCAACTTTCTACAAAGTGAGGAAGAGAAAAGTGCGGACTTGAGTTGATGCATGTTTATGTCCTGATATCGATTTGATCTTTAAAAAGGTTCCCACGGGTGTGCGAGGCGAGGGAAGCAAGGCTGAATACGGACAGATTTGCAACTGAAGGTGGTGTGGAGGTTGGCGGGGGAAGCGAGGAGGGATGCTGAGGTTGTGTGTGGGGGGGACGGGATAAAAGCACATCAACTCCATGACCTCGTAAAGGAGGATCAACGCTTGGAACGAGAGCTGCATGCCAATAGCAAGGTGGGTGAATGCCTGAATGACTGAGACTTCAAGATTTGTCAAAGACATAACCATAAACCATAAGGAAAAAAAAAATACAGCGAAAGCGTAGAGGTTGCGCATGGTGTTGTAGCAAGGCTGGTGATGGGGGAAAAATTGAAGGGCAAGATAAATAGTTGAAATACTGTAGATTTGCAGCTGTGTAGGAATGGCAATACAATGTGACACACAGTCATTTGACAGACACCTTGTTGCCTGTTTCATGCAACTCAACTACTACTTTTTGACCTTGAAACATTGGGTAACACTTTAGAATAACACTTGTTAACTTTGCTGCTTATTAATAGTAAGGCAATTGTTTAGGTTTAGGTATTAGGTAGGATTAGGGATATAGAATAAGGCATTAATATTTAAAGCTAATATTCTAGTAATATGTATGCCGACAAGCAACTAGTATACGTAAAACCATAAAATAAACTTTTTAACCAAAGTGGATGATTTGTAAACAAACACATTTTGACATTTGCATAACATATCTGTTTCTTTTCCGACATAGTAAACTTGCTCGATAGCGCACCCGGTAAAATATTGCGCTTGCGATATGTAGCACTGGGGTACAAATCCCCTAAAACACAAATCACACAGAAACACATGTAGATGCACGGTTGCTTCAACAATTCCATTTTTATGCTTTTGTTAAAGCTATCGCTCAGATTTAGGGAAGAAGAGGTATGTGATTTGCAAACATGACACAGCTTTAACCTTTTTGCGCCACTCACCAGACATTTAATTTTCTGAACTGCTGCAGTGCATATAACAACCAGCCTAGTAAAACGTTGCCACATTCATATTTATCTGATTCACTGAAAATATCAGACCACATGCAGTGGAAATAACCATTTGTAGTGTAATTATGGCAATGCTTACCTGACCATTTACAACAGTAAGGTGAATGGAGATGGAAGGTGTGTGAATGGATTGTGGTCGGTCCATGGAGTACGAACGATGAAAATTAAGGCGAAGAGGTGTGAACGAGAAACAAGGATTTTGAGAATGACAACCTGTTCCTTCACCAAATGAAAAGTAATTGGTAAGAAGATGCCTGGAGCATTTTCAGTGACAGATGGGCAGATAATCCTAAAAATAGCAGTTTATTTAGAGATGAGCAGATATCAGCCTGCAGTTAGACCATCAACAGCTAAGGCTCTGAGACTGATATAAGCAGAAGTTTCTTATGAAGTTTGCTGTCACCTCAAACTTTCATTTCTCCCACTCATCGCCTTTAGACACACATTTGTTTCATTTGGTCTTTAGTTATCTTTGAAGTATATGTTTATACAAAACTCTGACATTCCCTGTAACATAACTGCGTTAACAGTAGGTGTTTAATTATAAATTTCATCTATGCGTTAACTCATTATCTGTGGCCTTGATGTTAAGCTCCATACTCACTTTTGTCTGTTCGTATTTATCTCCAGTCAGAATGTGGGTAGAACATATATGCACATATATATGCACTCTATATGTATTTGTGATTTGTCTAAACCCCAGTGACAGGTAGGTTCAGGGGCGGGGTTAGATGTCATTCATATGCAAATTGGCAACTCGTACCAACATGCATTTATGTTTATCCAAAATATACCTTTTTTTATTTTTATTTTGCATGTTTAGTAAAATTGTGCAATTACAATATTTGTAAGTTAGTACATGCAAAATAATTTAACTTTAGAAGTTATATATATATATATGAACAGTTCAAATTATAATCAAGTACTAGCTTTAGTACATTAATCACCACATAAAAATCTATTTTTTATATTAATAATAAGTATATTCCTGTTTATCAATTGCATGTTCCTTAGAGGCTTCATTTTGGTCTTAAAGGCATCGTTTAGCTTTTTTTTCTTTTCTTTACACTGCAGGCAAGCAAATTATTAACCTCTTAAATATAATGATTTTTACTCAAAAGGTGGGTTAGATGAAGTTAAAAAATCTCTAAAAGATAGAAGAACATATGATTAAAACTAATCAGCCCCTGATTAAATTATATGCCATACTGACCCATCAGTTCTCCGTGAGAAATCAGCAAATTTCCACCTCGCTACAAACTGTGTTGGAGTTTTATTAGACGGAATGTGTTTCAAATCATTTCTATGTATCAGTAAACATGACGTTTAAGGATACAAGCACACACACGCGCACACAAGACACATTTCAGCGGAGTAAGTGGAAACTCTGCCAACTCTGAAATGATAAACTGAAATGAAATATGGTCATGACAGAACAGCCACTAGCAGAGAGCAGCAGTTCAGCTGTTGCGCATAATTATTGTTACTCCGTATTAAATGCATGTCTGTGCATGTGTGAGGGTTGGAGTGAGTGAGCGAGTGTAGAAACCAACGGTTTAGCCTCTCTCGGCTGTCAGGTTTCTGGTTCTCTTGCTTTAACCTTTCCTGTGCTTGTTGAATGCGATATTCAGGGCTGAGATGCGGCACAGTAATGTCGGATAATGGTACAAGCACTCTGTGCACCTGCTGGCTAATGACTCTCCATCTATGTGCTAGCCAACACTCCAATGATTACAGATTTAATCTCATGCAGCCACTGTGTATGTATTCGGCCATGGAGTCTTTTTCCGCTAAATTACCTGAACTATCTCAACCGCTGGTTCTGCTAGATAATGATGAGGTGTTTTTCTCACTGTCCGTCTCTCTTGTCGCTAATTTATATCAACTCATTTTCGACTCAGAGTTAATACAAGAAGCAATCACGACTTCCTTTCTCATCAGATGAATTGATAAGTATAATGCTATAAAATTCAACATTCATCAGACTTTATGAGGTCTTTATTTATGACATTATACTTTATGAGTATAATCTTTTTGTTTTTTGTTTTACTTACAATTATTTTTCTTTTTACAACGCAGATTATGCCCACTTGTGTTTTTCATAGGGATGTCAAAGTTAACACATTAATAGCATGTAATTACACAGTTAATCTTACTAGTAATTCAATCATTTTATTCTTTCGAATAGCTGGTTCATTCAGGAATGTAAATGGCCCTGTTTATGAACATTTGTGCTTGTGCTATTCGAGGCAAACAGCACTCATTGCTCATGTGATATTTCTTAACTATATCATGTGATTATAAATATGGGACAAAGTCTCATACGGGACATTTTTGCACCAATATCTTAAATTTTTGTCACGCCCCCCAGGCGTTCCATGTCTCTGTGATCTGTGTTTTTGTTTTCATTCAGTCTCCCTCATGTGCTCCTGTCATTCTGTAAACCCCGCCCCGGTCCTTAG
>JAUCMU010000027.1:1408354-1434335 GCA_032275025.1 Enteromius treurensis | reverse complement strand
GTGCACTGTGCGCGTGCCCTCTTATACTCACACAGTGATGAGCGGCACCTGAGCGCAATCAGTGCACGCCAATATTCTTGGCCTTTAGTAAAAGCTTAAAGGCAAAAAGTTCTCTCTGGGGAGTTCCCATATGTAACGTCGAAGTGATTCGACTGAAAGGGTAACTAGAAATCAGTGGTCAAGTTGTATTCACAACACTGTTCCAGAACACTTCAACACAAATATTGTGAGTTCAGTACTCCTAAAACCCAGAGAGTAGTCTATGCTGGCTGTGCACAGAGATTATAAAGTGGAGCAATTCTACCTCTGCAAGAACAGTATGGCGCTTCTGACTCACAACCTTTAAACAAGCTGGCCAATCAGAGCACACCTTGCTTTTTTAGAACGATAAGCTTTGTACAAATTGTCATGTTTCTGGACGCGGGGCTTAGAGGAGAAACAAAAATGCACAGTATGTGGAAAATAATGTGTATTTTGCACCTTAAACCACATTAACACATTGAATTTCACCAAAAACACAAGATAATGTTCTTTTCGGCAACTTCGTATGACCCATTTAAAATGATTCGTTCTTTATTTCTTTATTTGCAACTACACTCATTTGTGCTGCACTTGGTATTTTGTGTTGGTTAATATGTAAATGAGATGTTGCATCTGTGTTCTATAATTTGCACAGTTGTTAAATCACCGTCAGAAATTTGTACGTCCATCTGCGCTGTTTTGCCATTGCACTCTCTTGCTAATATCCCCTCTCCTCGTCGTGAACTGGAATCTGGTGTTATTTTACATTTAAAAGGATTTTTTAAACTACTTTTACCATTATATTTTCCCTAATGGTGCAAATGGTTTGCTGATTTGTTTTATTTACAACTTCGCAAGATCATTTTTACAGTGTAGCTTTGTGTGAAACAGACTAAAGCTACCATCCAGTCTGCTGTGGTGAGTGAGTTGAACTCAAGAACTGAATCAGTCTGATTTATACATGTATCACTTGATAACAACTGATGTAGACGTCAAGATTTTGTGACTTATGACTTAACTTGCAGTCTGTTTCCCACACAAAGCTATCGTATGAACTAGAAATATAGTGCATGAATCAAATGGACAAATTTTATGATACTTTTATGATGCTTATTCGTCACTTTGAAGCTTGACAGCTCCTAATCACTTTCATTACTTTTTTGCTCCACTGAAGAAAAAAAAGTTACGGGTTTGAAACAACATGAGAGTGAATAAATGATTTTTTTACGTGAACCCTTCCTGTACTAAACTAACAAATTTCAGTTGATTTCTCATGTATTTAAGCGTAAGATCATTTCAGATAACAGCAGTACATTGTCCTACAACGAGCAACATACTGCAGCGTCACTCTTCAGAGACATTAAAGTGCTTCCATACATCTCACTGTTATACTGTAAACTTGCACATAAATAATAATGACTTCAGGCAAGGATGATTAAAAAAGATTTTGAGTCTGCTAAGGGTGTTATCCGCATCCCTCTGGGAATCATTACGCATCTTTTTATAACCTTTCCTTCTTAAGTTGTTGGAGAAGAAAAAGTATCAGTATCGACACTGATTAGTTAGATGCACTAATTCACCATGCAGAATAAAGTCATCAAGCCATTAATGAAGGGAAAATTAAAAGCTTTCCTTGGCCACTTGTTTTTCATTCCCCATTGCTCAGGGCAAAATGGTTCCTATGGAGTGCTTTAGTGAGGAGCCTGTAAGCAGGCTCATGATGGCAATGCCAGGGGAGAACAGATGGAAGGAGGACTCCTAAAGAGAAAACCCCCTAAAGCATCTGTTAACCGCCTTTGATCAGCCATACATTTTTTAATGGCTAAGGGGAAAGATCTCCATTTGATAGATCGATCACTCGATTGGTTAAAACCATTGGTCAGCAGGTGTTTTGTGTAGTCTTGTGTGACCTTTTTACGGTGAACTCCTCAAAGTTATTTTAAATTATTTGAGTTACTTTAATAAACTAATCAGGAAGAAGAAAATATTCATACATACATACATACATACATACATGCATGCTTATACTGTATATGATGAACATGTTCATATACTTTTTTTTTTTTAAAACATAGAATAGATGTAATGTAAGAGCAAAAACTTCAGCCACAGTATAACTGGTTCAGGTTTAGGCATCTCCATAACATCCTAATAGCTGTGAAATCTTCTTTGGAATGTGTTCCTGTGTTCAGAAGGTATGTATCATCAGATTTGCATGCAAACTGCTACAGGATCGTTTTGTTATGCCATATCTGCTGCTATAATTCCACAGACAGTTCGGAAGGCAAAGGTTTCTACACTGAATAAAAGTTCTCTTTTGTATAAGCTTTTTACGTGTTAAACTGTCAGCTTATGCATAGCATTCCTTATAAGTGGCGACCTCAATGCTTATTTACTCATAAGAAGCAAAAAAAAAAAAAAAAAACCTGTTTAGAACAGAGATTTGTTTGAAATATACTGTATAGGCGAGAATGCATTGCAAGTCTAATACAGCCTGTGTATTAGCTACAGTGCATCACCTTCACGCTGAATAGAAGCTTATAGACAGCAGGCACACTGTACTCTGCATCACCAGAAAGAATGAAATGTCAAACTCAATATTTATCAATGTAAAACCAAGACCTCTGTGCTAAACGAGGAGCAGTGCTTCAAAGATTCATACGAGTAAAACCAGTATCGGGTTTCTTGAAGAAACTTATTTTTAATCTGTTCCCAAAGGAATTGGATATGCAGATATCTGTTTCTCAGAGCAAAACAACTTACGACTCCTGCATTTATTCATAAATCTCAGGTTGGTCAGAGCTGATAATGCAGGAAAAGGATTTTATTTTTTATTTTTTTCATGTGCCAAGTAAGAACCTCATATGAAGCTTGTTCCAATGCCTGCAAACTATGTGAGATTTTTATGGGGAATAATTGTCAGAACTCAATTTATCCGAGTTGACTTTCTGCAAGACATTTTTTTAATATACAAATGAATAATTCTAGTCAGTAAGGATGCATTAAATAGTTTACAAAATGACGTTAAATACATAATAATGTCAAAAAATACTTTCAAATGAGTTGAAATATGTTGCATAGTTTCAACAAATATATTAAATAAACAGTGAATCAGCATGTTAGACTGATTTCTGATGAATCATGTGACACTGATGATCAAAGCAATTGTTGATATTCTTGGCATCCAATCAGACACTAATGCGATTAATGCTGTTAAGGACAACCATTTTACGAGGTGACTTATTCTTACAACCTCTCTCGTACAGTTTTGTATGATTGGTCTAAACCCCAGTGACAGGTAGGTTTAATATCTAATTTCTACAAATTCAAATGAATTGGCAACTCATAAATATATACAATTTAGCAAACATCATATGAAGTTGTACGTATTTATGAGCTGCAATTTCATATGAATTAGCCACCTTGTAAAATATGTATGAATCGCAGTGAGATCAGGCCGTCAAGTATTTTTAACCATAAAGTGACAAAGTTAAAGCAACAATTTGCTGAAATGTGCTCTCTCTGCAGGTCATGTAGATGAGTTTATTTCTTCATCATAACAGATTTGGAGAAACTTTCCATTACATCACTGCTCACCAATAGAAATTGAACGGGTGCCGTCTGAATGAGAGCTGATAAAAACATCACAATAATCCACAAGTAATCCAGTCAACTCCAGTCCATTATTTAACAACTTGTGAAAAGCGCTCTGTTTTAAAGAATCAAATGCTGCATTGAGGCACCTGTATTTGTCTAAGCATCTCATGGCCACTTCCCAGTTTGGTGGCTGTAATTCAATCTGTTAATTCTCTCATGAAGGTGTTCAGATTCACAGCTTGTTACAGGCTCCAACTTTCCCTGCCAACTCTGGCTTAATCTCCAGTCTGGCCAGGGCTCTCGGGGTTTGTCTTTCATGACTTGAATTTATTTTTTCCTATAAATAATTCAGTGTTTTGCATCGACTAAGTGCCATATGCTTAATACGCAGGACCTAAGACAACGGTGCTTCCTGCATGTTAATACAGGATCGACTTTCTCTTGTTAGGGGTCCACTTAAACGGGCAGTTTTTACAATGCAACTTCAACCTTATCTGAGTTCAGCTATCTGATAAAACTGCAATAAGTTTGATTTCAAATGGTAAAAATTAGATTTCTGTAATATTGAATTACTTTGATTTTCATGTGCTCAGTATTCGGATATTTTTCATGCCAGCGGTCATTTATTGACCTGGCGATAAATCAGGGCAGGATTACCAGCAGATGCCTGCGGCCCCAGACTGGCAGGCAGTATTAACCTCATCAACAAAATTAATGACGAAAATGGTTGTTTGCAAATGTTTTGTCGCAGCTACAAAAATTCACATCATGATGATAATTACATGGTTTTAATTAAAACTATTGTACTGTTAACAAAAATATAACATAGTTTTGCAATACATTAACTATGCATTTACAACAAGAAGACAAATCTAGGACGAATAGGATTGTTTGGAATAATCCAATCATAGTCATTGCTGTGGATTGACCTGCTTAAACTGAATCTGAGCAGTGAATGAATGCTGGTAAATGCGTGGTTTGCTATTGGGTTAATTAACTCACCCAAACACATCTTTGTGTTTGATAAGAGAAACATATGAGAATAATATGTACAGTAGGTATAGAGCAGTGTGATGCAAAACGTCAGCAAATGGGTAATAACTGATTACATATAATCTGGACTACATAATCAGATTCCAAAAATGATGTACTTATAATTATAGTATATTACATTTACAGTGTTCATAATCAGCTTACAGTTACTGTTGTATGGATTACATGACTGCAAATTATTAACAAAGTGTCAGTAAATGATTCACACTTTATTAGTTCACTTTATTTTTCGTTTGCTTTACAATTGTCCTCTGAAAAAGTCCTACTATCTTACAATCAATTTAGCTTTAAATATATATACAAAAAATTAGGCTGCATCTGAAACAAAAAATAAGCTACTTTTTTTTTTTTGTTCAAAACATATTGCATATGTGCATGCATTTATATATAAATAATATATACACACAACACATTTAGCATGCAATTAATTGACATTAATAAATGCATTATATATAATTATATTGCTTGCAAAACAACTCTTTTGTCAAAATGTGCAGCTATTTTTGAAAGGCTCTCAATGGAAATAAATGCTTTTAGCAATCAGACGGTGTAATTACAACCTCTATCATTCGGGCTGATAAGATCTGGCCCTGAATTAAATACACCATATCTCTCAATTCAGAATTTCCCTTAAGTTATACACTTTAAAGTTTAAAGCGATAGAGACAAAGTAACAGGCTGTTTGAATCTCTGCCCTGAAAACACAAGCTTTCTGTGTTCGCACCTGTTTCCTGCTCTTCATCCCTTTTAACATACAACACTGTTCCTCCGGTCCCCGCGGTCTTGGCCGTATGAACACGTTAGCGATGGCAGCTTGTTGGACAGCGCTGAAAAGAGCTTCCAGGCTCCCGGCAGGAGGCTCCTTCACTGTCAGCTTTCTGTGGTGAGCAGCGTTGTGGCTTGTCACGTCTCCTGCGTAGGGCTGATGCTCTAGCCATCTGTCCTCAGTCGTCTCCTGCATAGCCCCGTCCCCTTCCCTCTGTGACACACGCAGTAATTACAAACACCAGGCCGACAGAGGCCAGCATGGGCCATGGCGTGGAGGCCATCTCGGTTACAGTGTCACTCAGGTTACCCACCAAGATTTAGTTGCATGTGTGGAGGCAATTTTGTGATGAATACGACCCCTAAAGCTTGAGAAACCAAGGATGATGGCCTTATGCTGGAAGTTATGTCCTAATAAAGACAGCAATTGGCCTTGTTCACACCGCACAGAAATCTCATTTGTTTTGCAAATCCCGTCTTTAGAAGTAATCGTTCATACTGGCATTTTGCAAAGGTGTATATTTTAACACAGTCTCACAATCAATTTGTATGTATTTGCGCAAGGTGGCTAAATTGTGCTAAACAACTTTTTTTTTTAGGATTTGTCTAAACCCCAGTAATGGGTTTGGTTTAGGGGCGGAGTTAGGTGTAGGTCATTCGTACAAATTCATACGAATTGGCAACTTGTAAAATACATACGATTTAACAAAAATCGTATGAATTGTACAAATTAGCCACCTCATAAAAAATATTTATGAACTGAAGTGAGACTGGGCTGTTTATTTAGACCCAACAATCACAAATTATAAATCAAATCAATCAATCTACAAAAGAAATGAAATGAAAATCAGATTATATTACAAATAACATTTATGTTTTAATGTAATTTTATTACATTTTAATATATTTGCTTGCAAAATTATTATTATTATTATTTTCAGTTTGGACTATAGCCAGTTACAGAGATTTGAAAGAAAGAAAGAAAGAAAGAAAAAACAACAACATTTGATTATACTTGAAAACAACCTATAACATTCAAATATTTAATTGCAATAAACTTATTGGGCTGAAAATATGAAAAAAATTTCTTTGTCATTAACTATAAATTAGTATAACAAAGAAAATATAGAATTTCGATTTCTAAATGTTTTAAATCTCAAAGATTTCACACTGTTAGTGACCAACAATTCACAGGCCGAACCTAAATATTTCAATTGCTGCAAATTCATTCATATCAAATGAAGTCGTGTTTGTTTTTTCTCTAACTTGGGTAGTTTTGTTTATGGTTGTTTGAAGATGAGGGCATGTCACACAACCTGTCCATTTTGGCATTTGCCTGCTTTGGCCAGCGTCTAGCAGGTGACATATGAAATTGTGCCAAAGTACCGCAGTGTTTGATTGGATTGGCAAAAACTTCAAGTCTTTCCTTTTCATAGTTGACATTTACGCTGCTATTCAAACTATACAGAATTATATGAATTGTTTATCAGTTTCATTTAACATTCTGCATTTTATTATTCACATTTAGCATTGTTTTTCTTGCTGTCTGTGACTCCAACGGGTTTGCGACCAGTTGAGAACCTGATTAGTGTATAGATAAATAGCGAAGATCTTTGGTGAAGTCTGCTTACTAGTGAGGGGTCTGGTTATGTGTACTTCAACTTCTTGCGATCCTGGACACTTTTTAGCAGTCAAGTTACATTCTTCAGGTTCAAGTTATGTATCCTGAGTAAAAGAGAAGAGAGAAAGAAAAAAATAAACTGTCACAGCATTACAACATGGTTACTGCTGTAGCAGGATGTCTAAAAAAGAGTTTTCACCCACTGTGTTGCATGGATTCTGTTTCCCTCTATAATCTGTTTTTTGGCTTAGACTCTTAGTTAGATACATCAAAGATCAACAGTTGCCTATTCTAACTCTTAGCCTAGGGCAAATTACTGCATAAAGCAGCAAAAACCCAGCAGTTACAGAAGTAAAGGAATAATCGCCCACATTAAAACAAAAATAAAGGATGTAGCATCACTATGAGACATTGCTGTTATACAGCAGCTCAATAAACAAGGACTTGTGAATTTTTACCAAATAAAACAAAGTATTTCAGATGAAACCATGGCAGAACCACATAAGAGTGCATACTACAAATGCAACTGGACCTTTGCATATTAATGTCTTGTATTATTTTATCTGCTTCACAATTTGGGGTTTGAGTAGAGAAATGTGTGATGGCTTCGAACCCAGAGAATGCACACGCTCATAAAACATATATGCCCTATAAATCATGATTTTGCACGATTTTTGTAACAGGTAGTTTTAGGGGTGAGGTTAGGTGTGATCATTGGTACGAATTACACCTAGTAAAATATGTTTTAATCACTGTGAGATAGGTGTAAAAATTCCACACACTGCATTTAAACAAAACACACATTTTAAATGGTAATCACATTCATGTCATGACGACAGACGCAACATTACCCTGTCATTATTTTACGCCTGCTAGAGGGTGCTTACCTCTAAAACTTAAGTATACTTTAGGTAGTAATAAGGTACTTGCACAATAAAGGGTCGCTTTTTGTTGGAGGACAAGTTCGAACCACAACACTGAACAACAAGCAGTAGTGTAGTTCAACCAACCCAGTGTTGCGTCTGGGGTGCTGTGATGTGTATGTCGCGATCCCGCTTCGCAGCGGACAGAGGCAAGGCAGGCTAAACTTGAGTGCGAAAACTATTTCATAAACAAAAGGTGCAAAAACAAGCTGAACGAAAATGCAGGATCTGTGCTGACAAAAAGACATCCAGAGCAGACACACATAAACGAAAAGTTGCTTTGGAGGCGGCCCGGGTAAACAGTCATAACCGTCTCCAGAGCAAAAGAGAGTCACGTGGCCACGGCAGATCGGGGCCTTTGGCTGGCCACGGCTGGTCAGGGTCCTGGGCTGACCACGACAGATCGGGCCCTTTGACTGGCCACGGCTGGTCAGGGTCCTGGGCTACCACCCATATCGTGCAGACTAGGCACCGCGAGGAAATCACTTGGCTCTCCTGGCCGTGATACTGAATCGAAACCAGACATGAATACGGATCCTCAACCCGTAAAACGGGGCTTCCACCCGTATTGTGTGGACTAGGCACCGCAATGAAATTCACCGGCTCTCCTGGCCGTGAAAGTGGGCCGAAGCCTTAAGAGATGTGCATTCGTGTACAAGAAAACAGTCTCGTGCTCTGGTGATGTGGTGGTGACGGGATCCGGCCGAAATGCCGCCCGTGATTGGAATGTGGCCAGTGTTAAAAACAGTGCTGATCTCCACGGCAATCCAGAGATCGCTGAAAACGTCGGAGTCCTGTAGAAAAGCGGCACCGTCCCTAAAATAATGGATAATTTCCACATCGCTCAAAGGGGACTGTTCGGCGAGAGTGTAAAACTCGTGGATGTAGTCCTCAAAGGTTTAGTCTCAGACGGATCAGCTCGACGAGCTGAGACACGAACGCCATCTCTTAGTGTGATCCGTGATTCTGTAACGTGTTGTGTCCGGGCTGCTGTGATGTGTATGTCGCGATCCCGCTTCGCCGCGGACAGAGGCAAGGCAGGCTGAACTTGAATGCGAAAAGTATTTAATAAACAAAAGGTGCAAAAACAAGCTGAACGAAAATGCAGGATCTGTGCTGACAAAAAGACATCCAGAGCAGACACACATAAACGAAACGTTAATCACGGATGATACAAACTGAAAAAGACACGCTTAAATATATAAACTAATCACTGGGGAAACAATACACACTAAGGACCGGGGCGGGGTTACAAATGACAGGAGCACATTAGGGAGAATGGAAATAAACACAAAAGAACGTGGACACGAAATGACAACATACACAAACGTTTTATGGCGTGCCTGGGGCGTGACAATATTTTACTAGGTGGATAATTCATACAAATTTTTACCAATTCATGTGATTTTTTCTAAATCGTACGTATTTTACGAGTTGCCAAATCACCCCTTAAACTACTGTGCCATCACTGATGTTTAGCAAACAAATTTTTACAAATTAGCACGATTTTGCCACCTCGTACGAATATGTATGGATTGGTGTGAGACTGTGTTGGTACAACCCGAATTCAACCTGAATAAAATGAAGCCTCTGAATAAACATGAGCCAATATTTTATTCATAATAGACACTTTTAAACTGAGAAATACACTTTTATCCAAATAACAAGCTAATTTTAAATTAGCCCTGCTACTTTTTGCATACTTTTTGTGGACATAATATGATCATATACTACTATATATTGGGAGAATGTGCAGTTTTGAATGCAGCTACAATCACTTGTTTTGTTCCTGAATGAACATGTGTTTTTAAAAGATGGTTGTTTCAAATGACTTACTCAGTCATCTACCTTTTTTTCATTTTTTCCCTTGAAGTGCAATCTTCAGCCACACTAGCATATCATTATTATAAATTTCACATTTCTGAACAGTACTTACAACAAGTGTTTTTGCATTGTTACAGAACATTCAAATATTTTATGAAGCTGCTTATATATACACAGTAGCATAAGTTTTACTACAGTAATCAGTTAAAATATGCGTTTAACACAAAAACTGACAAATAAAGTGTTAGACAGTGCCTCTCTCTTTCTTATTCAGATCACTTCGCTCTCAGACTAACACTAGAACTAACACTTTCACGTCCCACTAAGCTAATTCATCCCGCCTGCGGTGCTTCAACAAAGCTCGAGGATTCTTTTAAGTCACATTAATCAGATCTTTTCGCTTTAAGGTGGAAGTTGACGAAGTGTTTTTCCTCTTTATCCCATTTTGGTATTCATAGCCCACAGATGACATGGACACGTGTGAGTGGACAGCGCAAAAGTTCACCCACACAAAACCTTTCAAACGAGCACTTGCGAAAACCTGTTAGCCATCACATTGAGAATCTAAAACTCTCATTAACATATTAAATGAAGTGTGACATATTTCGTAGGGGATGACTTCCCATCGGTAATTAGGCCCCTGAGTCAGGCGCGCAGAAGCAGAGGTGAGCCGCCCTTCAGCACTGACAAAAGAGGAGGTGAATCGACTAATGAGAGAGAGCTTGTCTATGACTGAAACAGATGGACCTGTTTTGTGCGAACAGTAATATGTTACAGATAATTGCAGTCAGGGAAATAGGCTGCAAGGAAAGGGCGCAAGTATCAGGAAAATTGGTTAAAACGCGATCAGATGTCAACCTGACAAGGACGAAAATTTTAGCCGGGTGGCTGTAAAAAAAAAAAAAAAAAATCCATTCCAATACGGTTTTGAAGTGCAATCATCCAATAACGCTATTCCAAAAAAAGTGTGAATAGGTTTAAATTGACGATTTTGAAATCCTTCCTACTGTAGGTGAGGCTACTTTAGAAAGCGAATTGAAGCGAATGGAAATTATCTATTGAAAGCTCGGATAAATGATGCTGCTTTGTGAAACGTCTGAAGCACTTAGCCTTTCTTTTGCTAGCTATTCAGTGTATCCTTGGATTAAGCTTTAAATGCAGTTTAAATAATTGTGAAGTATAAGTACCTTTCAGAAACCCTGAATTGACAAATGTTATGTTTCAGTGCAATTAATGATCTATAGTCTCATACACCAGTGGGTTACAGATAAAGTACCCGAAGAATGAGGCTTCGGCGCTAATGTAAATTCATTCAAATTTGTAAAATTGCCTATTTCCAAATTTTATTTGCAGATGGAGCCAAGGTTTATCTAGTTAGCATGGCTCCTTACAATTAGCCCTTGCTATATACCTTAAAAATAAATCATTTTTTCCCCTTTTTATTGGCATTGATGGATCCAACCGTGTTCATTACATAAAAACTGCTTCAAACTAAGAAAATTTGGTTCCCCTTTGGGGTTTTTATTTTGAAGGCATTCTCCGTTTATACAGCCATATACTGTATATGTAATTAGTAGAATGTGTAAATGAATGTAAACATAGTGTTAGGTATTTATGTAAATTGTCTTATCCTGATTTTCTCAAAAGGTTATTTTCTTCCATCTGTTGAGGAAGAAAGGAGAGGCTCTTGAAACGTTTCTATGTTAACCATATTGTGATGTAAGTTATTTATCTAAAAAAAAAAAAAAGTGTTTCAAATGTGCTCTATTAGCTATAAGTGCTCAAGATGGTGGTTTTATTTGCATAAACAGACTCATTAACCTTAACTAAGTTAATGGCACTGCCTTAAAATAAAATTACTTTAGAATATTTGAGAATTTTATATACGATAGAATACTGTCTATTAGGAGGCTGTAATTAGATATTCAGTTGACTTACAAATATTGATTATTCAATCTGATGGTAGCCATGTAGTTCATAAACATCTTGTCGTGTTCAGGCCTTAATGCTAATTGGGTTACAACACATGTTAATTGATTTATCATACAGGGTCACTTCACTGAAAAGAAACCAGGGGAGAGTGGGGTAAGCAGTTTTTTTTTCTTTTTAACATGGACAGTTATATACTTATGACCTAGACAAATCTGCTTTGACATAAAACTTATTTGACCTGGAATGTTAAAAATGACACACCAAAAAGTAATTTTGTAATAATGCTACATGATTGGAAAGTAGTCTCTTCAATTCATCAATCAAAACTAAAGTTAAAACGTAACGTAATTCTTTTTTCCCCCAATTTTTTTTACTGTACAGTATACATTAGAGTATATATATATATATATATATATATACACACACACACACACACACACACACACACACATTACAATTTAAAGGAACCGTATGCAAGAAATGTATTGTAATAATCATAAAATGGCCCTGTTATGTTCAACAGGCATTAAGAAATCATGACAGCAGTTGTACAGCCTGGATATTCTCGTTTAAAAAGCTCAGTTGTCATGTTTTGTTGTGGCCTGAAGCGCCACCCTCCATCTATCTCCCAATCACAAAATCAGTAGTGTTTCGGCATCCAGGTTGCCTGCTGTGCATGGCTGCAGCAGCTAATAAAAAATTTCTAACATTTCGAGTACGAAACCTAAAAGACGTGCGAAACAAGACAAGGGTTTCCATTGGAGAAAAGTTTGAACGATGGAGACGGATAAAAGCGAAGAAGAACTTGAAAACAGACGCTAATGTTACAAATTTTCTGGCAACCTCTAGTCAATGGGGAGGGGAGACACCGCTCAACAGTATTTTGAAAGTATTTTGAAAGTGATTGCGGTACCAGTTTTGGCCATTTTTTACATACGGTTCCTTTAAGAATACATTAAAGTAGAACTTTTTTTTTTTTTTTTATAATATTGCCTGCTATTTCACAATTATAGTATTTTACTATATTTATGAGCACATAAATGCAGCCATAGTGCCCATAAAAGACTTCACTAACACATTAATACCCCTCTGGCACATCTTACCCCTGCTCTCATATAAATGTTTCTACAATGACTTGTTCCTTTGGGATGTCAGCACATCATCAGCGCTATTCTGCACGCAGTACATCCCCGCATTGATGAAAATGGAGGGTTTGTGCCGCGTTTTGATTAAACCTTCCCTATTTACCCCACTTTCAATTAGAAAGGCAGGCTGTGTTAGACGCTGTGCTTTGAAAGTCAAGAAAATCTAGATTATAATATCTTGCCGCAATCATATTGTCTATTCAGCGGCGAACGGGACAATACCACATGCGTGTTTGTATTAATGATGCACATTTGCTTTCTGGAGGCTCCCCACCAAACACATTTCACATTTTTTGTGGTTCTAATAAGCACCAGGGATGTAATTCGGCTCTTGGATGTTTTACTTTTTTTTTCTTCTCTGAGTAGATTTACTTGGGGAAAAAAAATCAATTTGGTCTTTACAGTGGTTGTGCCCATTGGGAATTATATCTTGTGACCTTGCTGCAGGATAGCTGATTTACTTGGCATCGATCTGCACTTTTTTTCCCTCCGCATGCTTTGTTGAGCTCATCTTGTACAGCTAATAGGCTATTCTTAACAGTCTAATATTCAGCACATGTATATAGGCATTACACAGAGAGTCTATACAATACCGACAGGTGCTTTCTTAATGAATGCATCATACACTCCTGCACATTATGGACCCTTAATAGTAGCTCTTGAGTGGAATATTTCCTATGATGTCCCCATGCTCAGCTGGAAATGAGTTTGTACAGATGTCTGTTTTTATGCCATGTTTGACCTCAGTGGTCCGTCGGGGTTCATCGTAACCTTGTCAGTTTGAGTGTCGGCTGACAAACGTTCATAAAAATATAAGCATATAAAACGAAGAGGAAGGTCAGAACTGCTGTTAAACTGGCCGGTCTATCTAACAGGACTTTGTGAGAGCAAGAAAAATGCTGGCGTTTTATATCTTTAATCTAAACGTGTAGGTGCTAAAAGTCAACAGGAAGTGGCTGTAAAAAGTGGGTGTCATACACCAGAATGAAGTCACATGGTTTAAAGATGAGGATTTGTTGAGTTTACAGGTGAAATGATACATATCGCTGATTAATAAGACATTTTTTTTTATTTTATATAATCTATTTCACAGTGCATTTCCATGACTTAAGTTTAAATTGAGTTACTGTAAACTTTAAGGACTTAATTGTATTAAATATTGTAATTGACCTTTGAGTTTGGGATATTAATAAGACTGAAAACAAGAAACATAAATAGCTAGAAACAACAGTTTTGAATAAATCATGCAAATAAACAACTTCAAAAAGTAAAAAAATAAATAAATTTTAAAACATTTAAAATTTTAATTTAAAAACATTTTCTATTTTTTTCCTACTTAAAGTAACATGGATTTATCTTAATTAAAATTTTACATTATTTTATTTGTTGGCAGACTTCTAATTTCTGCTGTAAATGGCCATGTTAGAGATGCATTCATTAAAATATTTAATTTAATTTATTTATTTATTACAGTTCTTTTTTTCTTTTCTTTTGTAATATTTAAGTTTGGGATGTTTATCTGAAAAATCTAATCTATTTCTCTTTAAATGAGAGTTACTGTAGATTAAAATGAAATGTATGTAGGTGCGTGTACAGCATTCAGAACTCAAAACCATGTTTTCAATCATTTTGAAATATTTTAAAATGCAATTTGCAGACGTTTTGTGAATTTAACCTTCATTTTAATCCTTTTGTCTTTTGGTTTTAGGCCAGTGCATATGATATATGTTTTTGTGGAATGGAATTGCCTTATTCTCCCTCATTTACGAAAAAATTTCAGTCGTCTTGTCTCCTGAGATAGCAATTTTTGTGAGGAGAATTTTGCGTCAGTCTTGTTTTCAGGTGAACTCTCTCAGCGTAATTACATGAAAAATGCTTACACCTCAGCCTCGAGATGCAATTAGTCTCCATTTGCATTTTGATTTAATGCATCTAAATGGGGTTATTTACTGGAGTTTCCATGCTATACCGTTTTTAATATATCATGCAAATGAGAACGTCTAAGTTCAAAAAAGAAAAAGGCAAGTTTCTAATTTCTTCATGCCCATGTCAGAGACGCATTCGTTAGAGTAAAATATGGCTGCCTGTTCACATTTTTATTTGAATGGATCCTGAGGCGACTAACTTAAATAAGCATCTCATTAAAAGTGCCCTCCAATGCTGCATCGTTGGTGGCAGGATTCATAGACAATGATTGTGCCTGTCGGTAAAAGTTTTGATTTAAGAGCTATAATTACCATTCAGTTCAGACAACTGTGAGCTTCCCTGAAATAAAGTCCCTAGAAGCACTCCAGACACTGTACATTGCTATTTAACGTGCTAGAACCAGTGCATTAGCTAGAGAGCTACAAATCCTAAGGCCTATGTGACGTGTTCATATTGTTTTACATGCAATAAAAAATATATAGTGTACATATTCAGTATATACATACAATACAGGCATATAAAGTTAGCACTGTTGTAAGGCATATATATACTGTATGTATGCCTAATAGAAATGCTTATTTTAGAAGAAAATTGTACATCAGAACTGTAATAATATGAACATAAATTCAGCAATTCTACAGTTTATATATATATATATAAATATCTATTAATTTTAAGTTTAGATTTATGTATATATAAGTGTATATATATTTATTAATTAACAAATACAATAAAATGCAATGAAAAAAAACTGCTCTTTATCACACAAATGCATATTCATGTTGTTAATTATATACATGAATTTCATTTTAGATGTATTTCTGAATACATCTATAAAGAGGAGTTACATCATTGACCCAGATCCTGATGTTCTGCAGACACTTAATTAGTTCAAATATGCTTTTACCATCTCACAGTTTGAAAACTACTTAGCGACATCTCCAAAAGCACATCTCCTCAGCTTTTACCCATCTCTCATGCATGCACAAGGAGTGTCAGACCACACGGTTCCTGACACACATTTCCATATCGTTTGTATTAGCAGGATGATGCAAAATTGAACTTGTAATTAAATCCCCAGAATCAGCACTTGAATACAAACAGTGTGTGGTTATTTGGTCCTCTCATGCAAAGCATTATCTTTGTGAAATTGATTTAATAGTTGTTTAGTGAGACCCTGCAAATAATGAATGATCCTAGCAGACAAAGAGAGCTTTGTTGAAATGTAATTTACGTTGTGCAGAACATGAAGTTCCTGCACAAATATCAGCCTTATTTAGACACTTTACTCATGTTTCCTTAAATATCAGTGAAGGGAAAGTTTTTAAGAAATGCTACAAGGACAAATGCGGCACTCTACCATATGGTTCAAAGCGGGATACGCAATAAAACTATTTATACAGCATCTGTAATTGAAATTAATCGTATAATTTAAATAAGAACTCACATTATTAATTGCTTGTTTATTAGCACTCTAGTCTATTTACTGTACTTACATAATTAATGATGAATTGTAATCCAAATAAATGTCCAAAACAATTAGATAAGAAGCATAAGTATTTCTTTTTTTTTTTTCAAATGCAAGTTTATACTGTACCTCATGTGAAACTTTTCCAGGGAAAAAAAAACAGATATATGAAAAATGTTGCAGCAGATGGTTTAATTTGCATGTGTGCGTGTAATCACAGAGCAATTGCTTATTTATAATAGTATTCAAATGTATCTGACCTTGAGTGTCTGCTCAAACGAACTCCACTTTGTGGCTTCACACCTTTAATTAGCTAATTATTTCTGATGTACTTCTCTGCCTCCGCTAGACTTCTGTCTGCATCAGTGTTCTGTTCTCGTACCTGTTCGGCCAGAGGTCATTATGCTCTATTTTTGTAAATTTCTCATTTTCTCCATTATTGTTCCTTGAGATGTGACAAAGGCTATGATCACAATAGCATGCTAGCATACTATTCTTAGTAGGACTATTGCACTTAGTATGCTAATTTTCTAAATACTCCTAACCACGTTAGCTAAAACAAGTACATGGAATATTGTATGCCAAATTAGGCTCAACTGATAGCATTTGGAGACATACCCATGTTGACCCCAATATAAGACATCTGAAAAAATGCGGTCAGCTTTTATTTGGGGTTTAGATTTTCACAGGGCAATAATACATCCTGGGGCTTGAGTGCCATCAGCAGTCTCTAGCTGGCACCGCGCCCTTCTAGGTTAACCAGACAGAAACTGCGCTCTCCGTGACCAAAATGACATTGACAACGCCCTCCGGGATTGAAAAGGTGTAGGTGAGGCCTTCCTGAACCCAACAGTCAGTGACCGACCAGACAGCGGCTTGGAGACCTCCATGGGTTGTGCAGCCACTGGCGGACCCGATGGAATCTCTGAGCCGCACACGGGCATCGGGCGGCTCGGGCCATGAGGCCTCACAGTTTTCATGGGACTTGGGATATTCAACAGACGACTGTGGAACCGGGTCACAGACCGGCTCAGGCGGATCCGGCCAAAGTGGATCCAGATCACAGACCGGGTCTGACAGATCTGGCCACAATGGTTCCGGATCACAGACCGATTCTGTTGGGTCCGACTGGACAATGCACGGCTCCTCCTACAGTGAAACGGGAGTGGGACCCATGTTTTGCGGGCTAGGAACCGTGAGGACCTTCAGCAGCTCATCAGGCTGTGCAATAGGGACCGACTGGACAATACACAGCTCCTTGTACCGTGAAACGGGAGTGGGACCCGTTTTTTGCAGGCTAGGAACCGCGAGGACCTTCAGCAGCTCGTCAGGCTGTGCAACCGGGACCGATTTGACACCACAGCTCCTGTCGCTGTGACGTGATGTCAGAACCCGTCACTAGAGTTTCAGGGATTGCTAGAATGGGTGACAGCTCCTCAAGTTGTAAGACCTGAACCGACTGGGCAGAAAATAGCCCTGGCTGTATAACTGGGACCGACTGAGCTTTAAACAGCAGTTTAGGCTGTAAAACCGGAACTAACTGTGCTCTACATGGCTCACTACATCGTGAAACGGGGCTGGGACCCGTTATTTCCGGGTTAGAGACCGCAGAGACAGATGACAGCTCACCTGGCTGCCTTACTGGAACCAACGGGGTCCGGCATGACTGCACGGGATCTGGAAGCAGCAGGCTGGGTAGATCCTCCCACATATCTGACGGAGTCTCGCGATCAGCGTCTGTTTTGTGCCGCGTCTCATGATCAGCCGCCATCTTGCGCCGCGCCTTGCGACCAGGTACCATATTGCGTGGCTTCCCGCGATCGTCATCCTCCACCTCCCCAACTTGCCTATTAAAGTACTGTAATTTAAGGTAGCTAAAATGGGGTAGGGTTAGTTTCAGTGTTAGTACCTAGTTATTGTAATTAATTATGAGTATAATAAGTAGCCTACTTATAGTAATTACTTAACCTCATACACTCTGGGGCTATTTTGGAGAATTCCCCCCTGCATTTGGCCTACCCATCCCCCTCTTCCCATACCCACATGCAGAGGGGGATGGGGGGTACATAGTGTAATTTACGTTTAAATAAATTTATTACAGTAAAATAAATATACAAAGTGATTCATATCTCCATAAAATAGAGATTCTTAGCTTTCAAATGGTACCACATATGGGGTTGTTGGTGCACACAAAGGGTTAAAAATTCAAGGCACAATTTGAATGTAACTTTCAGAGTTTAAGAGGCTAAAATAATGTGCCAACAAATAACATAATTTCACACAAACAAAAGCAATTTGATTACACAAAAATATTAACATAATAATAAAGAAAAAAACACAGCAATAATTGTTTACATCTCATGGCTGTACTATGTTTATGGTTTCATTCTAAGTAATTCAAGAATCAAGCCTTCATTCTGTTTTGTTCTCTCTCTCTATCATGTGCTTTCTTCAAAAAGACACTGAGCGCCCATGACTTGTTGTTTTGAGATAATGAGCTCAACTGTTAAAATGTGCTAATTTAGAAGGATATACAAAAATAAATGCTATCAGACAATTTTCACACATATTTGCCATGTTCTTCTCACAGTCTTTAGTGTCAGAAGCTATTGCTTTGACACAGTATTTCATGTCGGAAACTTTGCCTATGAGGAAGACTAAGGCAGTGCACTTCCTTATCTGCATCCTGAGATGGGATCCATCCTCAAATCACCAACCCACATTTTATTTAAGGATGTAATATGAGAGAACCTCATAAACGAAGCCTCTGAGGGGTCCAATGGGAAATGAGCATAAGATGGGTTGGTTTTAAGTCAGAAGAAGAGCACAATGATGAAAGAGGTTGAAACTGAGAACTAACTCGGCGTGTGGTTCCAGCACTAGTGTTCGTGAAGTAGGCTACACCTGGGAAATGCACTGCAAAATCATTTTTAATCACTATTTTTGTCCCGTTTTTCTGTTAAAAAAAGAAAAATATTCTTCAAACAAGGTAAATTTACTTCGGAGGCAAAACCGCAAATGATATTAAGTCTTGGTTTACGCATTAACCTCACTACAAATTTTAAGATAAGATAAGATAAAGGCCAGTGGGACTTCATTCAGGATATATTCTCTGAAACAAGTTTTAATATCTTGCCGTTTAGCTTCTCGAGTAAATCTCAATATGCACACTATGCAATATTTTTTCATATAAAAAAAAAAATGTTTTAAACATAAACATTTTACATTTCCAACAACCCAAGCATACCAATATACATATTCTGCAACGAACATATTCATAAGGAGAAAAGTCAAAAAATATAAACTAACTCCAGAGCAGATTCTAAGGTCTAGCGTGTTTTTGAAAACACTGCAGAAACGTGTTTCAGTTTGAAAACTCAGAAAACTCTGTTTCACTGTAAATGATCCAAAAGGAGACTTTTGAAAATAATGGCCTGGCTGCCCACATTCTCTCTACATAACCTATAACATAATGCTCATTGTAGTACCACAGATAAGTAGGCAGATTCCTAACTGCTCCAAACACACATGTCTGCCATCTAAATAACTAGGAATCTACCTATACATATCGATGGTTTTACCGCTATTTATGGTCAAGTGACATGTGCTTTCGGTTGTGTAGAATAGACAAGAGATCATTTTTAAAACGCAGTAAAAATGCCAGTATAGATGAAGATGGTTTTCATATAAAAATGCCGTCTTAACCTCTTAAACTCTGCGGACCCAATTGCACATTTTTAACCCTTTGTCTGCACCAATAACCCCATATGTGGTACCATTCGAAAGCTTAGAATCTTTATTTTATCCAGATATGAATCACTTTGATATTTATTTTACTGTAACAAAGTTATTTACACATAAATTACACCATGTACCATGTCAACACTAACGCCTTGTGTTGACATGGTTCATCTTAGGACAGACAACATGTATAATAACATTTATCACTGAGGCACTCAGGGCCTGAACTATACACTTTCAAATTTCAGTTTCCAAAAAAAAAAAAAAAAAGTGCCTCTTTTTTTTGTCTTTATTATAACACAGACAATATATACAATAATTTCAATCAATTTCAACAGTGTTTTCTTTAAAATGATATCAATATTTTGTATATACACCTCTGCATGTGGGTATGGGAAGCTTTTTAATTTTGGTAGGCCAAATGCAGGAGGAATTCCCCAAAATAGCCCCAGAGTGTAAGAGGTTAAAACAAAAACACTATAGTGTAAATGGGCTCTAAGAGATCAAGGGCTTAGGACATTCCAGTTTAGCCCATTGCAAGGGTCCCCTAATAGAGGGCACTCATGCAAACTAATCAATGACGTACATCTAAGTAAAGGAGATTGAGGGAAGTTTGCGAGTGATATGAAAATCCATATTTATTACGTCTTCAGTTTATATGTACTGTATGTGCACACAGGCATGTAGTGTTTCTTTCCAAAGTGACATCGCCAACTTACTTGGCATGCATGATACAGCATTTCAGTCATTTTTGTGGATCTGTGTAAAAGGCATTGTTTGGATGTTATTGGTTTACTAAGTCATAAGCCAGTTTTCTACACAAAACCTCTTTTAAAAAACATAAAGGAACTACTTTTCAGTCTTTAGTACATCATTGTCATTTACAACCCGAATTCCAGAAATGTTGGGATGTTCTTGCTTTTTTTCGCACAAAACATATTTTATTCACAATAGACCATAGAGATCATAACTAATGTTTAAACTGAGCTATTTTACACTGTTATCCACTAAATCAACCCTTTTTAAATTTGATAACTGCTACAGGTCTCAAAAAAGTGGAAAAGGGAAGACATTTAGAAAAAAATACCTGGGAGAACATCTAGCAACTTATTACGTTAACTGACATCAGGTCTATAACATGATTAGCTATAAAAGGGATGTCTTAGAAAGGCAGAGTCTCTCAGAAGTAAAGATGGGTAGAGGCGTTCCAGTCTGTGAAAGAGTGCTTAAAAAGATTGTGGCATACATTAAAAAAACAACGTTCATTAATGTCAGATTGCAAAGGCTTTGCAAATCTCATCATCTACAGTGCATAACACCATCAAACAATTGAACAGAAACTGGAGAATCTCTGTGCTTAAGGGACGAAGCAGAACACCTTGGTCTTCAGGCCTTCAGGCAACACTGAAGCATGATTTGGTCATTAACATTACTAAATGGGCCCAGGAATACTTCCAGAAACCACTGTTGGTAAACGCAATCCCCTGTGTCATTTGCACATGCTAACTAAAGATCTATCATGCAGAGAGAAAGTCATATGTGAACATGGTCCAGAAGCGCCATCATGTCCTATGGGCCAAGGCTAATTTAAAACGGACAGTTTCAAATTAGAAAAGTGTTCTATGGTCAGATGAGTCCAAATTTTACATTCTTGATGGAAAGCATGAACTCGGTGTCCGCTGGGCTAAAGAGGAGGGAGACCTTCCAGTGTTTTATCAGCGTTGCATTCAAAGAGCAGCATCTCTGATGGTATGGGGACGCAGAAATGCAAATGGTATGGGAAGCTTGCTTGTTTTTAAAGGCACAATGAATGCTAAAAGACATAAAAAGGTTTTAGAGCAACATATGCTCCCCTCCACATGATGTCTATTTCAGGCCTTGTGTATTAAAACAGGACAGTGCAAAACCACGTCCTGCAGCTATTACAACAGTATGGCTTCGTAGTAAGTGTGCTGAAGTAGCCTGCAGTCCAGATATTTCACCTATAGAAAACATTTGGCTTATCATTAATGAAAAAAAAAAAAAAGTCAAAGACGGCCACAAACTCTACGGCAGCTGGAAACCTTTATCAGGTAAGAATCGGAACCAAATTTCAACACTCCAGAAACTCATCACCTCGATGCCCAGATGTCTTCAAACGGTTTTGAAAAGAAGAAGAGATGCTACACCATGGTAAACATGCCCCCGTCCCAACTATTTTGAGACCTGTAGCAGGCATGATTTGAAATTCTAGTCTCCATTTATAAAAAAAAAAAAAAAAAAAAAAAAAACTTCCAAAAGCTTCCGGAATTTGGGTTGTAAACATCCCCTTAGTTTTGCATTCATGATTGTGTTTTAGATATTCTAAATGGCTGTTCTGTTGTTAAAAAGTAGACCAATGACAAGTCTGACAAGTGCCATCCATCACTGCAGTGATTTGTGATACTGTGTGTTCAGATACTAGCAGTGGGATCATAATTTCAGTCTATGGCAAGTGATATGACCGTCTGAAGGCTGATTTGACTGGATGTATCATTTCATTTGAAATGACGTTTGAAGTTAGTCACAGTTGAACGCCTCACTTTGGTCTTGCACTAATATTAATTATTACTTCAACACTTCCATGTCCTTAGGATATCGCATTTCATTACATCACTGATAGAACACTGCCAAAAAAGTGCTTAACCGCCAATACCAAACAGATGCCGTCTACTGCCAGAGATAATGGAGACATTTTCTCAATAGACTGAGCAAGAAAGCTACGTATGATCCGAAAGTCCATCTCTCCCACGTTATCAGTTGCATGCGTAGGCTGCCTACTATCCTATTACGTTTAAGGTGCAGTCGCCTTGAAAAAGCTTTTAGACCCACAAATGGCTTTTTGGTGTCTGGCTAGGTAATAGGTTTATGCAGAATGACAAGGATATTATAGCTAATGCTTGTAAGCCAAGCGAGAAATTACCCCACGCTGAAGGTAATGTAACATACGGGAAGTAAAGCCGCACCGTGACTATTAGCAACTCCGTTGCTATTTAGGTAGGTTTGGTGTGGCCCTGCGAGATTCACCCCTGTCATAATGTGCCGTTTGTGCTTGTGAAGGTTTAGTTGGCTTCAGGTCAATGTGGGCACGGTGAATAGCGCTAATGGAGGGGTAATTCACCTTGCTGGAAAAAGACACAGTAAAGGACACTGCTAAACTAAAACCTTGAACTTTTTAAACTCATACTTAATTGAAATCTAACTGAAATAAAATGATAGTTAAAGTACTAAAATTACTTAAACTGTAAACTTATAAAAAAATTAAATAAAATAATAATAATAGATTCCAATAATAGATTACAAATAATATTTAATAATATAATAATAATAATTACGACAACAAACTAAAATTACAACAAAAACAGAAAAAAGCTACTTTAAAATGTTAATTATACGATTATAAAATACTTATATACAATTTATAATATTATATAATTAATACATAAATTAGACTTTGGTTCACTGACAGCAAAATGAATCCTCTTTCTAGTGTGATCTTGCAGTGGACAAGTATATTACAAAATAAATGACAACATCAAATATTCAACAACAAAAAAGGGTAAAATACACAGAAATAAACGTGTTACTCTAATTTATCTACATATTATGGGAAAATGTTTACAATAATGTAAAATCATGTTCTAATACTGTATAATATACACTAATAATGTGTCAATTATTTTCAGATAAAGCATGAAACATTTCTCCAAACGCCATTTTTTTTTTAATTAATTGAAAACGTCATTATGGATTTATATAGTCTACTTACAGTTATGTTTACTAAAGCAATAAATTTTGCTTCTGCACATTTCGTTTTTTTTCTTTTTATTATTATTTAAGGTTGGATTGAATTAAAATCTACATGTTTTCTAAATGTATATTATTAATATTTAAAAACAAAAATCCCATGCATATATTTTTTTGCATGATGATAATAATAATAATTACTAATACTGAAATATGCATTCCATGTCTGTTTGTTGGTTTTGTTACTAATCCAATAGGCTTTCAGCATCCCAGGTTGCCAGTTGGTGGAAAACACAGTGTATTCTAGCCATGAAAGCCAGCAAATGAACTGGGTTAAATATTGCAGATTCTACTTGACCTAAAAGCCTTTGCATCAATCTAAAAAGGTATATTAATATGCAGATAAATCTACTCAATAACCTAAACTGTAAGGCTCATTGCATTCTATTGTCAGTTGCACTCGTTCTTGCTACATGCTCTCAATCTGGCAACCTGTATAGAGTCTGAGTAAATAAGGGCTGAAGAAACATCTATGTTTTTAAATATTTCAATGGCTAGCTGTCGATATTACAGAATGCACATTCAAATCAGCAAAAGAGGGCATTTTAATTGAACTAAAGCATGAAGCGCTACTTGCTTTTTCCATTTTCCGCTTAATTTTGCGTTGTATGTTTGCATTGCATTGTTAGAAAACTCAGCAGTGGTTTATTGTTACAATATTGGCACGTCAATATAACATAAGATTTAGATCATGGTAAGCTCATGCATGCACCCTCAGGGGTGTTCTGGAGTCTGTCTGGAGGTCAGACTCTTCTGCCAGAGGGCCAATGCTTCACATTCATGGGCGACTGTCTCACCACAGGGCAAATACCTTCTTCGGTTATATTTTGCCAGCTCAAGGCCTAACACTGATTCAAAACAACTGCGCGCGGCTTGACCTGTCACAGCAGGTAGTACTTTATTTCTAAATGGTTGGAGAACCGAGGAGGCAGGCGGGCCACAGTACTAATAATTACAAAGATCCTATAACCACTGTGCCGGGAAATGAGCAGTTTGGCTTTTAAACCGACCTCTTAGGTCAAACTAAACCTCTCCATTCAGCAGCATCAGTTTGGGACGGTACGAGCCACACGGCTCAAATACGTGTCGACACATTAGAAGTTCCCCTTTGTAACTCTCTCCTTGTTCTGGAGCCTGCCGATGTGGAAAGGTAGGGTACGGGGGAGGGCAGTGGAGTGTGGCTGCCCTGAACCCTGTCACTTTGATAGAGTGAATACATTGTGAGAGATAATGGAAACTTTCTATTCAGTGAGGAGCAGAATAAAGAAAGCCTTCCCTCTCATTCATCACCATTGATTACCGTAGGCACCATGTTCCGAAATTGGAGAGGGAGAGTCGGGCGGCACAAGGCACAGAGCTTCAGATGAACCCAGGAACGGACTGAAACTAACAATCAGCCCGGGACCAGTGCCGTCCAATCACAACCCTGACTATCACATGCTCATGTGTTTCAGTTACATATAGTCTGGTGTCTTGATAGATACTGTATACAGGTAGTATCTAACATATTTGAATTCACTACATAGTCAAAAGCATTTAGGTTTTGTTGAACATTGGTTGCCTGAAACCTGAAATTGCACTAAGAAGCAGATTTTTTTATTGTATTTTATTTGCAATTGCATTTATTATTTATTGTTTTTATTTACAAGTATTTTAAGAACTTCACAAGAAATTCACAAGTTGAGAACATGCTTACATTTTATGTTTAATGGTTTCTTTCATTGTAAAATAGGCTCACTGGATATATTACTATATGTATTTACTTAAGTACAAATATTTAAATCTGCATTTTAGCTATTTTAAAATTAGGTTGCAGCATTAGTCGTAATTTTAGATTTTAATTTTTATATAAATTCAGAAGTCATGATTATGACTTTTTTTAGGTTTTCACATAATTTTTGTCAGTGTAAAATGGGTTCGCTGCATAATTTTAGTTCGATTTTATTCATTCATTGATTAAAAATTATGTCAAATTACTTATTTAAACTATTTGTATGATAGGTAATGTTACTAGAATAGTTTTGTTATATATATATATATATATATATATATATGTGTGTGTGTGTGTCATGATCAGCTGGAGATGCCAGCGCTGGCCACTGGAGGGCACTCCTGCGAACTTTGTGTTTTGTGTCTGCTT
>JAUCMU010000027.1:1379022-1394934 GCA_032275025.1 Enteromius treurensis | reverse complement strand
TTCCCATATTTACTATGTATTTGAATGCTACATAAATTGATTAGGCTACTCGCCTATGTAGGCTACTTCACTTGCGTTCCAGTATTCCAGGGGCACCTGCATGATTTCTTCCGAGGATATGCACCTTTTTTATTTTTTTTATTTTTTGCAGCCAGCGGCAGCGAGTGCATGTAAGATTAATTTAGCCATGCCTAAAATATATATATATAGATATAAAATAGTTCAAGCATCTCACATCGTTAGTTTAAATGTTTAAACAACATAAATGTGAGCGGAACCTGGTATCACGCCAATACGTGACATTATCATGTTGGTCCGCTTTGAAAAATGTGTAGCTGTCACGGTTTAACCTCCTCAGACGTGAAACGTACACATCAGTGACAGGCATCTGCCATGATCCACGCACGGATTTGGATTCAAATGTTGGGTAATGATATTGCCATTATTGCATCTGTATTGGGGTGTGATTTTTCACTGTAAACGGTCAAACAGTTTTATTTATATGACTTTATTCATAGATTTATGAACACATAACCCAGCACCTGCCCCTAAACCTACCATCCGTTACTAAAACACAAGATTAACCAGCAGATACAACTACCCACATTATTTATTTAAAAGGATTAACTAATTATTCTGAGGCAAAAGGATTGATCACCATCTCTCCGTCCGCCGTGACTCATCTGTGCTGCTTTGCGCAAATTCAAAAAATGCCGCCAGGAGAATCCTTTCGTCAGCCTTGGTTGTAAAATTCTATTGGCTCTCGCATGTCTCGTGACCGATCGTGTCATGCTGTTGTGAAATGTTATTGGCTCTTGTGTGTCTGGTGATCGATTTGCGTCATTTTACAGCACGAGAGTTTAAATTGTTTAAATTGTAACTTAAAGCAGGTATTGCACACTTTGTAATTAACATCTGATGCATTTTGAATAAAAACTCACATTAAAAAATTGATACTGATACTATATACAAACATTACTGTTTGGTAGATGGCGCTGTCACAAAAAAACTAGGGTCCTAAAACTGAGGGTCCTGAAACTGCTGCTCCTCCAGTTGTCCAGGAATATACTGTTGGGCATTTTTTGGCATTTTAATGCATTCGTTTACCTCTCAGAAATATGGGCAGTAGTTGTACTTTATAAACGCTTTATAGTTAATGTTTATTTTAGATAAATAGGCAGTTATGCTATATTTGGAGTTTGATAGCATGAAAAACACCTCAATAGTAATCATAACCAAATGCTAGTTATCATATTTTCTGCAATCTTTCTCTCCCTGTAGGAAGCTGAATAAGTTTCAGTGAAGCCTGCCCATTAAAGGAATGTAATACTTGTGCTATTAAAATTTGTTATTGGGTTAAATTCCACATTTGCTGGCTTTTTTTAACATTCACTTGCACATGTTCAGAATTTAAATGGGTTTATGGTGTACTCGCTCATTCGCTCACTCGCACACAGCTTTAATAAAACAACAAGTGTAAGGTTAGTCATTTAAATTTAATCTCTCAGCCCGACCAGCTGAGAAGTACTTAAAACCCATCTTAAAACCAGGCTGACCAGACTAGGTCATCAGTAGGTCACCAGTAGGTCATCTTAGGCTTGTCTAACCTGTTTTGCTTGGGCAGACTAAAATCCTAGAATGGCCTCACCATGGCTGCTCCGTAGACAGTCCACCTCCTCCTTCTCCTCCATTTGTGGCGTACCACTGAGGAGGAACAAACTCAGTGATTAGAGAGGCGGGCTGCTTTATCCTGGTGCCAGCCTGCGCTCCCCAGATAGGCGCATTAGTGTTGCGCACAATGGCTAATGGTGTTTATCATTAGAGACAGAGCCGGGCCGGGCTGTAGCGGAGCTCGGTAGATGCTTCCATGCCAGGCTGCGTGGCTGATGAGCCTTTCTCATTTACAGCCTCAGGTAATGACAAAGCCCCATTCCTGCTCCCCTCCTCATTTGTGGATCACTCTGCAGGTAGCTGTAAAATCTCCTCTCCGAGCCACTTTAGCACGGATTTAGCTGGAGGATGCATTACTTAATGGTGACACTCCTGACAGCGAATGAGACCTGTTTTCGATGCTCGTAATTGGAGGTTGTTTGCTGGTGGCAGCCGATGAGTTTGTTTCCTTTCCACTCTGTGTGAGGTGTGCTTACACTCAAGGAGGAGGCGCACTCGGGTTGTCGGGTTTGATTAGGTTAAATTTGTCGTTTAAGAGGAACCGAAAAGCTTTTTTTCCAATGATGCTGCTTGCGTAACAACATCAGATTGCGCAAAACCAACAATAACATTCTGAGTGATTCATAAAAACTTAATTAACGAACATTTCCAGCTAAAATAAAACTTGATGTCTGGGGCTTTTTGTGTAGCGCAGAAATTAATTTCCACTCATCCTTCAGTGTATGAAATGCATTCACTGAATATATAGAATAGAAACCTGACAGAAATATGAAGCTTATATCCAAATATAGCTACAGTATGTGAATTATTTGGCAAAGAAAATACACAGGGCACTACTCTGATAGTTCTGTTATTTCCTCTTCATACTCATTCCTGTTTTGCTGATGACAGATTGTAAGTGATTCTGTCTCACACTAGTCTTGCATCGGCAGATTTTAGACTATCAGCATAAAGTCTGGTTCACTGTGCATGGGTCTTTATTAAAATAGGCAGCAAGATGCAAATAGTAGCAAATAATAGCAAATAATTAGCTTGTGTCTATGGTAACACTTTTATTCTATAATGCTCTATAATATTCTATAATATAAGACATTATTACGCCTAGGGCGTTTCTGTTTGTGAACATTTACCCCGTCCATGCGTTCTGTGTTTGTTTTCATTATGCCATGTGTCTTTTGCCTTGTGTTTACCTTTTGTATCCTTGTCTTTGTAACCCCGCCCCGTTCATCAGTGTTCACTCCCTGCCAGCCGTGTGTGTCCAGGTGTTCCCCTTTATCCTTGATTGTATCTTGTATTTAAACAGTTTCTTTTGCACTGTTCAGTGTCTGTCGTTAACTTTATGTTGTGTGATCGTCTTCGTTGGTCTGCACGCCTTCGTCAGCCTTCCTTGTTTCCTGGTCTGTGTTTGATTTTTAAATGTTCAAATTATTAAAGTATTAAGTAGTAAACCTCCTCGTGACAGACGTGCACTAAGTTCATATGGTCAAATGTTTAAATGGATTGGTTAATTATTTATTTATTTCTTCATTTGATTAAATAATTGTATTTAGCAAGTATTATATATATATACAGAATTATTGAACTTTCTATTTAGCAAAAAACCCTGAATAAAAATTTGTCAAGATTTCTACAAAAATATGAAGCAGCACAACTTCATAAATAATTTACTTGTTTAAATCTATTTAAATTGAAAGCAATTATTTTAAAATAAATAAATAAATAGGATGTCTTTTTTACTGCTTGTTGACCAAACAAATGCAGCCACAGAAAGAATAGGCTACAGATGTAAAGAGTTAATCTGTAAAAATAGATTTTACATTTTTTAAAATAAAAAATTGCTGCACTTTTCATTGTGTTTTATTGTGTTAGTTAGCTGTGTTTTTTTTAACCTATAGTCAAAATAATCCAACTGCAGTTTGATTGAGATTAATTGGAATGCAAAATGAAAAAAAACATGACGTCTGAGAAATGTCAATTATCTTTTTAAATCTGTGTATATGTATATACTCATATATATGTACTCAGCCATGTAGAGTTTGAATTTTCTAAGGTTGTTAGTTCTAATTAATAATTGTTCTAATTAATAATCAGAGTCTGAGACTACAGATACACTTCTGCTTGAGAATATGTGAACTACTTTACATTGAATGTATAAAGCAAAAGTCTTAAGTCTTACAGAGATTTTAGCAATTTCCATAATGCTTTTAAAACTGTTTGATAATTGCATATTTAAAAATGTATTTGCGGCACAAAATATTTACCTGCTATAGGCTGCAAACTGTGAGATGAGTTCAGGATGAGGAAGTATTGTTAACAACATACGTTATGTAGTGTATATACATTAACTTGACAAAATGCCCTAATATATACCGTGTAGCTGTATCTGGCCGTACATTCTGGAAGTTCCTGCTCTACTGGCATTAATCTGAAACATTCTTGAAAGAGCTGCTGGTAAAATTTTGGATGTGGAAAACTATAGCCCTGTGCACACTGTGATTTTTATCTAGAGTGGGGCTTTAGTTCTGATTAACCCTGGAGTCATGGGTAATATTTAATCTGAGGGACTGAGAGTTAGGTCCCACTGGGCACTTAATGAGGAGCTCACATAGATCCATCTCAATAAATCCAACCACTTCACACCATATTTAATCTCCTCCAGTGAGCAGCTTTTATAAGGTTTCTCTCACATACGGATGGACCAAAGGAATGGCTGACCCCAGCAGATAACAGCCCAGATCCAGTTCACTGGAGAATCTACTGCTCATTTTATGCATGATACAGGTCTTTTTCTTTTGATTCCCCTTTTCACCTTTTCAAGGACAAGTGTCTTTAGAATAATATTCCAAACAACTGATAAAACATCGCAATAATCACACCACAAAGTAATTCACACCACTCCAGTCCATCAATTAATGTCTTGTACAGTGAAAAGCTGCATTTTAGTTAAAAACAAATCCATCATCCACCCCAAAATGAACATTTTGCAATTAATCACTTACCCCCAATGTTGTTCCAATCCTGTGAAAGCTTGGTTTTCATCCAAAATATCTTCTCAAAATATTCTCTGCTGCTCAGAAGCAGACTGAGGCCATTAGACCCAAAGTTCTGTCTCTGGAAGCTTGGATGAAGCTTCCCAGTCCATCTCGTTTGCTTCTTCGGACCATTCGACTCGGCTATGCGATTCAGTTTACCCTGTATCCCCCAAGTTCAGCAGTGTCCGCTTCACGTCAGTGAACGCTTGGATGCCCCTGTCTTGCTTGCGGAGATTGTGGTCCTTCTAGCAAAGGACACGATAGAGCCGGTCCCACCAACCGATATGATGACATGCTTTACAGCCTTTACTTCATAGTGCCTAAGAAAGGCGGTGGGGTATGACCGATCCTGGATCTGCGAGTTTTAAACTGAGCACTTCACAGGCTCCCGTTCAAGATGTTGGCGCAGAAATGCATCTTCGAGTGTAACTGTCCCCAGGATTGGTTTGCAGTGATCGACCTGAAGGACACGTACTTTCATGTCTTGATTCTTCTGCACCACAGGCCGTGTCTAAGGTTCACATTCGAAGGTCGAGCATATAAGTACAAAGTCCTACCCTTCAGGGTTTCCCTGTCACCCTGCATATTTACGAAGGTAGTGGAGGCTGCCCTAGCTCCAATTAACACCGACCTGCCGCCAAACCTTCACCACGTGGTCAGATCTCTCAATTCTCCCACCTCGCTGGTGGTACGGCTTGCCCTGGGCCACCTCAAGGAACATCTTTGGGGCAAGCATTTGCTGCTCTGTACAGACCGCACAATGACCATTGCGTACATCAGCTGACAAGGCAGTCTGCGCGCTCCATGCCGCCACCTCCTCTTGAGTCGGAAGTATCTGGGGTCAGTTCGGGCCATTCATATTCCAGGCAGCTTTCACGAGCTGCAGTTCCCAGAAAATGAAGACTCCATTCCCAGATGGTTCAGCGTTTTGGAGCCACTCAGGCAGACCTGTTTGCCTTTCCAGAGACCTCTCATTGCCAGTTGTTTTACTCCTTACCGAGGCAACTCTCGACATGGATGCCCTGGCAAATAGCTAGCCACAGGGCCTGCACAAGTATGCATTCCCCCCAGTGAGTCTTCTAGAACAGTTAGTGTGCAAGGTCGGGGAAGACAAGTAGCAGGTCCTGTTAGTCCAGGGCACCTTTTGGCACCTGCGTCCAGACCTCTGGAAACTCAATGTCTGGTCCCTGGTTGGGACGCGGAGGTTCTAGGTGACCTACCCCAAGGGGTTGTTGATGCCATATATTCAGTGAGAGTGCCATCCACGAGATGTGCCAACACTTTGAAGTTGAACCTGTTCATCGAGGGGTGTTCTTCTCAATGAGAAGACCCACTGAGATGCCCGATCAGAGTTGTTCTTTCATTCCTGCAACAGGGGTTGAAGCAACGGCTGTCTCCCTCCACCCTTAAAGTATATGTGACTGCTATCACTGCAAACCATGACCCCATAGATGGGAGGTCTGTTGGCAAGCATGACTTGGTCATTAGGTTCCTCAGGGGGGCCAGAAGGTTAAATCCTCCACGGCCCCCCAATGTACCCTCTTAAGCCCTGACGCTAGTGCTGAGAGCACTACACCAGGCCCCATTTGAGCCTTTGCCAGCAGTTGAGCTGAAGTTTCCATCAAAGAAGACTGCTCCTGCTCACACCAAACACATTCGCTTCATTTTATTGCCTTCGTGTGTAACCAGTATTCTCCTGTGTTCTCACCTTAAATGGGTAGAGGGACTGAGAGGCACCGAGAGGCCCAGTTTCGGGGCGGCTTGTTAACTTTTCCAGAGTGTCCATACAGTAGACCCTGTTGAGTTCCTCCATCTCCTCGGCAGCCAGATGTGGCAGAGCATCTGGCACAAGGCCCTCACTTGATGGATCCTTGAGAAAAGGTAGAGGGCTGGGGTCCATGTGGAGTACCTGAAATAACTCCATGTGTTTATTCCACGGTTAAGACCTAGAGACCGTTTTTCCCTGGCAGACCTTTTGCTACCTTAAAAAGGTTCAATCACCTCCAATTGACCATATGCACTGAAACACTGTCCGTATGAGTATATGTCCTGAGATCTCCAACGGGAAGGCTGGACTTCCGTACGTCTCTGTTTAATAGAACGGGGGCGTTTCCAGTGTTCCAGTCTTACTGAATGTGTAGTGCTTTGATAACAGTAGCCAGCCTCTTGTGGTGAGCCCCGACCTATGTCAGACAGAGGGGGCTTGGAGGCTCCCCCAGGACACTAAAAGGGGCAGCGTCCATGGCATTTTTTTGTAGGGATCTCAATTTTGTCTGTCATATCCGACGTGACTCAGAGTGACAGACTGAAAGTGAATGTCATTGGCTTGCTTTAATACACTCGAAGTGGATTGGTCTCTCAAAGCAAGATCCCAATTTTATATCCGATGTGAAGACTCCATTCCCTTCTTCAGGGAACAAGGGTTACATATGTAACCCTCGTTCCCTGAAGACATTTTCACTAATCACAGCATGGTAAAACTGGTTTAAATATACAACATAATAGCAGCAATTCTTACATACAGTATAAGTACGTTTTTGGAGTTTCACAGAAATATAAGTAGAGGAATGCATCTCTAATGAGCTTACATTGTAACTAACAGAATGGAGTGGTGTGGTTTACTTGTGAATTGATGCTTTTATCAGATGTTTAAATTCTCATTCTGATGGCACCCATTCAACTGTAGAGAAATTAACATTTTCAGTGTGAGCACATTTTATTTAAATTTTTGGGTGAACTACTCCTTTTTTAAAAGCACTTTTAGATTTAGCTTACACAAAGACTGGCAAAAACTGGCAAACGCCTACTGGATGTTGCATAAATCCAACCAGTCTGATGGTACTATACAATTTTAAGAAAGTGCAGCTTGCAGTTTAGTGAGCAATATGCATCAGACGGTGAGTGGACGGATGTGGGCGACGTGTGTGATCTCTGAGGCTGAGACTAATATTTTCCTAGAGGGAAAGAACTTCTTAACAATGATAAACTCTGATATGACATCTTTGTTGTTTCATCAAGCCCCTGTCAGGTTATTTAGCCGTCCATCATTTTGTTTTCTAGTGCTTGTCTTAGAACAATTTGCGATGAAAGGGCCAATTAGCCTGTGATTCAACAAGGATTGACTGTCAGAGGTCAATCCACCTCTGTCAGCCCTGATGGCTTTATTTAACCAGCTATGATGATTTGTGTATGTTGTAGGTTGATGGAGCAGATGGCGTGAGCTGAAACCAATTTTAAAAATGAGTTTATCTTTTTGATGTAGATGCTTGATGTTTATGTATGGAGGATTATGTACTGCTTGCTAGTTTTATATTGCTTTTTGAAATATTATGAATGATCATGCATAGCAGGACTAAGAATATATAAAATAATTGATAAAATGTTATTATATCCCACCACAGAGGAAAACATCCAATTAAAATGGATAGTGTGAGTGTTTACATGGCTAATTTTTAAACTGTAAACTGCCATCCAATGAATGTACTTCAAATTAGCAATAACTGCTTTGTTAATTATCGGTAATAACCCTGAGCCTAAACATAAAGCAATGTAATATTTCAGTTTGGAATGTGTATACTTAAATTGAAGAGATAGCAGAGGAAATAGTTTTAAGGACTCCTTGCAATATCTTAAAATATTAATGTTTCTTTCAAATGTTTTGTATCAATCCTGTTACAAAAATGTAAAAAAAAAAGGGGGTATATTTATGTCATTAACTTACAAATATCATTACTGCTTTGTGCCAAGACCAATAAAAATAAATAAATAAATAAATGAACAAAAATGAACGAACAAATGAATGAATATATTTCTTTCAGAAGAGTTTGACAAGTATAAACATAATAAAATACTAATAATATAATAACTGTATAATATATGTGGGAAAAATCACTGCTTTATTTATTTATTCAGATTAAGATTAAATATTTAGAAATCATTTTTAAGGGTAAACAAGACTTAGTAAACATCAATAAAGTTCTATTTTAATTTCAGTTCAAGTGAAAGCAATTGGAAACCAGACAGTACAGCAGAAGTCTGATGCAGTCTGAATTTCCCTTTTGGTGGGTGAGGAGGAGGCTCTGTAGCCTTTGAACCTGTGCTACCCTGTAGACCATTCTGAATTCTTCTAATAAGCAAAGTTGACAAGAGAAACCACCCACCTGTGTTGATGAGAGAGACTGGGGCCTGTAGCTGTGTCTTTGTTAGGCTTTGACTTCACCTTACGATCTTCTCAACTCAATCCTTGCATGCATTCAGAGGAAGGAAAGTCTCTGGCAATTTAATATAGACAGCTGTACCACAAGAGAGTCTAAGCTTTAGATCTCTGTCAGGAAAAATAAACGTGTACAAAGCCAGAAGGACAAGTTAGTACACACTCTCGGCTGTCTGTCAGGAGTCCAATTTCACATCATTCAGGTATAAAGTACATATTGTAGTCTATAGATAGGCCTGTTTTAAGATTTGATACACAGCAAAATGTACAAATGAATAACATTACATAGGAGATACTGTACATACAAACAGGTTTTTTATACAGCAGTGTTTAAATGATGAGAATGTATTATCCAGACAGATTTTTTTGCTGTGTTCCAGTATATGCAGAAACATTCAAAATTTACATATATATATATCCTGAATATTCTATTAATATAATATTAAACATTTCTTATATTCTAGATGCTGAAAATGCAGTATTATTTAGTCTAATCGCTCATAAGAAATGGTTAGGACATTTGAAGTAATAAGATTAAGTACGACAATAATAGAATTTGATATAGGCTATTCTGCTTTCCTCAGTGGTAGATATTTTAATAGGAGTTGAGACCTTATCAAGTCATTAGCCAGATGGGCTGAGCGGCTCAATCTCCAAACAAGACTCCTAATGGAGCCTGTGGCCTAATTACAGTACATCCATTCAGGACAGTATCAGCAAATTAAGATTTTCTTATTTTTTTCATCATGATACACTAAATTAACGTATGGTATTACCATAGAATTGATTGTTAACAGTGCAAACAATTAATGGAAATTAATGCAGTGTGTGGAATGATGTGTGAACACTTCTAGCTCAAAATCTTATCATTTGAAATATTCAAAAGTATATTATTTTACCAGAGTTAAAATAGTTTACTATATCAAATATCCTAATATGCAGCTTATTAGTTAGTAAGGTAGTTGTTAAGTTTAGGTGTGGGCTAGGGATTAAAAAAAAAAAAAAAAAGATATATGACTTTGAAGACTAATTCTCGGGGCCTTTTCAGTTTCTAATGAAAATAAAAATAATAACAATAAACAAAAGTTTGACGCTTGAACATTGCGAGTTTACTCGCTTAATTCTCGTGTAAAGTTAACTTTACAACAGACGAGAATTCGTATAATGGGAGGGTCTTTTGCTAGATGGCTCCAGTTACATGCGTCAAACGCCCAAAAAACGCTCAATTTGTGCCACATGATGTCTAATCGCGTCTTTGCATTGACTTTACATGTAAATCACTATTACTTCAATCGTGTCTGGAGTGAACGCACCATCAGAAAGAAACCCAGACTATACAAAACCTACTATAGCACACAAATTTGCACATACAAGCTAAATTTCTTGTTAGGTGAGAAACAGAAACTGTTTTACAGTTTGACAGTTCAACAAAACATCTCAGATTCGATTGAGAAAGTTAAAATAGCATGGCTTCATTAATAAATGTGTTTATTTGTTAACACTATTAGGTATACGTTTAGGGTTGGGTTTAGTGTATATTTTCAACCTGATAGAGCATAAACTTTAAGTAGCACTCCTCGAATATTTGAATGATGAACCATCAAAAAATATGTTATTCAAACACCGTAATATGAGCATATAACAACGTAACAAATTTGTGCCAGGTTCACTTATTGAACTTTTTTAGCGCCACTGACTTGCAGTAGATGTGCAGAAAGGCATGTAAGAACAATGCTGCAGAATTGTATTCAGGGTAACATATTTCTAATGGGTTGGATTGTCTCAACAATTCTTTTTTTTTTTTTTCCTGACACCACAGCACAAACAAAATATCTTTTGTGTTCCACTGTTGTAAACGGCACAGGGGATGCCAAATGATGGCAGAACTTTAATTTTTGTGTGAACTATCCCACAGACCTTCATTAGCTGCTTGAGGTGAGCTTGGTTAGAGATAAAACATCTCTGCAGAAAGGTCAATATCCAGGATCTCAACTGTGAGTGAGTTTCTTTTTCTTCTTTGTTAAAATAATATCCAGCCTTTCAAAGAGTCCAGATTTAATTTGGCGAATCAGTATGATGCACGACTGCTATGATTTTTTAAAAGTTCACCTGGTGGATTTTACCACAAGCTTGAAGCTTACCTATGGAGATATAATTGTTTCGTAATTCCAAATGAATGTATTATGATCCACAAATAAATGTAAAGTGATTGGCAAAAAAGAAAGCATGTTCACAAATTAAATCTTAGAGTTCCACAAACACGAATTTTATTTACAAACCTAACCCTACTTAGTAAAATTAGATTTGCAGATAAAAAACATACTCAAAAATATTATATTCTACAAATACAAATTAGCCATTTATATGTGAATCGTGTCATGTGCATTTGTAGATCGCCGTGTGTATTTGTCGCTGCACGTATTTGTGGAGTTTTAAACATTTCAAGCATCAAGACGCACACTGAACCACAAATGGACAGACTCCACCTACCTTCTACTTACAGTAAGCCAATCAGATCGCGGCCAGGTGTCACTGACTAATCGTTGCATGTTCTCATTCCAACCAATCACTGCGTATTTCCTTAAGGGCTTTAGTCCAGTGCTGCCCGGAAACCATTGTTCTGTAGAGCTTTCAAAATGACAAGTAGAGAAAATTATTTTTCCTGTGACTTTCCTGGATTACTGTAAACGAATTTCCTTGCACAGAGAAGGGCATTAAATGTTACAGTAAAAAAGTAACATTGACAACTTTATGGTGAGTATTGTGATATCATCTTCTAGCAAATGTAGCTAACAAAGCTGGATAACATTGCACGACTTATAAGCGCTTAATTAGTGGGTTTAAGTTAGAGTTTGGCTTTAAACTCTTAAAAATCAGGTTCACCTCAGGTTTTACAACTCATAAGAGATAGCAGGAATAACAACAGAGATCCTGGTACTAAAGTTTGTTTGTATCTGGCTCTGGCGTCTGCTCTAATTGGAACGTCTTTACTTGATATGTATTTTCCATTTTTAGATTGCCATGTATCATAATATATGTTTGACAGTTTTATATATTTTTAATGTTTGCTATCTGTTACCTGAAGCTTAAATTGATGATTTACATTAAATATTACATTAGCAGTTTTCCAGGGATACCAAACATAATGATGAAGCTAATCAGTAAAAAAAGCAAACAAGATCATGGTCATAATCAATATCAGAAATTGTTAAGAGGGATAGGTACATCTTTTCTAAATATTTATTAACTATTTATAGTGTATTGGCATGTCTTTAACATTATATAGAGAGAGTCCAGCCAGGTCCTGTCAGTAGGATGGTGGTCCTGTTTAGATAAGAGTGGTTAAAGTAGACTGTCTAATATTGTTACATCATCTTTTTTTATCTTGCTATATTCATGTAACTTGCCTCTATGATTAGCCCAAGCAGAAAAAAAAAAAAAACACATCAAATTAGATTTGTAATGACTTGCAACGACAGTGGTGGAAGATTTTTTATTTTTTAATGGTCAGTTTACACTATACCTCTTTCTTTTCATTTCAGGAGAACGCTTTTCAGTGGTTTCTCCAGCCATGAAGAGGAGGAACCAACCTGATCTCACAGCAATTCGTACATATTTTACGAAGTGGCTAATTCGTACGATCCACTCAAACAAATTCATACAATTTCTTCTAAATCATACGTATTTTACGAGTTGTCAATTCGTATGAATTTATACGAATGACCCAAACCTAACCCTGCCCCTAAACCTACCCATTCGTACAAAATCGTACGAGTGAGGTTGTATGAGTTAGTACGAATTGGCACAAATTTGGCACCTCGTACAAATACGTTCAAATTGGTCGTGAGACTGTGTTGGAGGAACTCGTTGAAGGGCTGCAGAGACTGAGAGTGTCAAAAATAAATTTAAAATTTAAATCTTAATTTTAAATACATTCTTTCTCTTTCACTAACAATATGTTATCAATATGTACCATTGCATTGCTTCTTATTCCTGTTCTGGTCACCCAAACCATGTAGGAAGCAAGTTCAGTCACTCTCCAAATGGCCATTGAATGTTTCCATATATTAAAATCTAGATTGGATTATTACACCACACAATGTAATAACAATGCAGATTAGTTTGTCTACACTAAACCTGAAGGTTCCTCTAAAAGCATATAATGTATTGGCACGCAAGTAAAATATTTTAGCTAGTGTTATTCTAGATTATTTTAGTTAAGTAATTGGTTTGAATTTCTTCTGTTGAAAAAAAAACATCTGACTGAGACTAACATTACATTTCTTTATGCTAATGAAGAAAGAAAGCCATATGGGTTTACAAAGACATAAAGGCAAGTACAGCTTTATTTAGATTTTTGGGTGAATCTTGTATTAACTCATTAACTCATATTGTACAGACCTACAGAAGAGTTTTTTTTTTTTTTTCAAAAAAGGCAACCACATCGACAAAAAAACCCCCATCATAATAGGCCTATATTGTGCACAGTAGTAAAATAGTAAAGTATGGAACGCTTCGTTAAATAATTATTTAATATTATTATAATTAAATAATTATATTATTATTGTATGCTTTATTTGTTATATTAAACCAATACATTGTTTAAATTTCAGTTTGTAATAATTGTTCATTGACAAACGATTGCGGCTGGTAATGCACTCAACCTATGCCTAAATACCAACCGGAACCTTTTATGCCCTCCGAGATTTCACGGAAATTTCTCATGCCCTGCATAGAGTCCGTTACGGGTGGTTGTGATTTGTTGGAGGGGAGAACGTGCACCGATTGGTCAGCAACACGTGGCAGGTATCTGATTGGCTTAAGCAGAAGGTGGGTGGAGTCCATCCATTTGTGGATTAGTGCAAGTCTTAATGCTAGAAAGGTTTCAAAATCCATAAATACGTGATCTACAAATGCACAGGACGTGGCTCACATATAACTGCCAGGCAAAGTTGTGTTTGTAAAATACAATAAATATTTGTGAGTATGTTTTATATTTGCAAATCTAATTTGACTTATTTGTAAATAAAATTCATGTTTGTGGAACCAAGATTTATTTTGTAAACATGCTTGGTCTTTTGGTAATCGCTTTACATTTTTTTGTGGGTCATAACTCATAATATATTTATTTGGAATTACCAAACAATTTGGTTACAATTTTTTTACATTTTCATTTACAATTTTATAGGACCTGAACAACAGCAGAAACAGCCGTGATTTAAGAGGAAGCCACTCACTGAAGTGCTCTGCAGTTTGACAGGACCGCACTGTTATCTGTGGTCCTTAATTCCAGTTTTCAGCTGTAAACTAAATGACGCAGGCAGCAGACATTAGTTGAGAGATTAATTTGAAAATAATTCGGCCCTCGCATCACGGCCTGTCTATTTCTGCTGAAATATCTCCACTCTTTGTTATGGATTTGATTTTCCATGCATCGCAAAGTTTGTTGATTTATTTATTTCCCAATGAGAGCCATTTGTTTTGACAGATGCTTGTTCTGGGGCCGCAGCCAAGGCTTGTCTGATTTTCTGGATATTCAAACTCTAGACTACGGGTTTTATACTTTGTTGTTTAGACACACAATACTGTACAGTTGCCAGTTTCAGGATAATTATGTCGCCATAGACATATTCAGGCTGGGCTGAATTCAAAGTTTGGAGGGAGGAGGAAGAAGAGGATTATGGGACGGTGCAGTTTAATCCATTCTTATTACCCTCTCACTAAGTTTATTGCGAAGAATTTGCTTTTCAGCCGCAAATATACAGGCTTCTGTAGCTAAACTCACTTAAAGTCAAATTACATTGAACTCTCTGTGGGTGGAACAAACAGTCCAGCACTAATTCCGTAAACAACAACAAAGCCTCCGAACATAAAGATGTCTAGTTGGTGAGAGTAATGCCTGGCACACTACACGAGAAAAGGAAGCTTGTTGCCCTGCATACATTTAAAGAGTGTTTCTTGCACTAATTGCAGACTAGTACGTCAATTACAAGATTCATTATCCTCCCCATAGCTACGCTTCTGAAATTCCCTTCTCACAAACTCATGCACATTGCCACGCAAGAGTCAATTCTTGAAATGTCAACAAACAATGTGGAGGAACGTTTGTAAAATACTGCAAAGAGCGGGAAAAAAGTGGCAGAAAAGCTTCCTGCTGACTCATTGGCTGTTGCTCGTTTATGAGTTGTCTTTATTGTGCATTCAAACAATTGTTTTGCAAGCAAAGCCAACAATGATTTTTTTTTTTGTTTGTTTGTTTATTTCAAAAGGTTTTTATCTCAAAATAATTTTTTTTCCTTCTTTGTGTGTGTGGGTGTGTATGTTTAAACACCTTTTGCATGCGTTTGAAAACATTTTGCTATCAAACGTTGTTTTTGGTTTTAAAGGGTTTTGCTTGAAAAACTTTTGTTTGTTTTAACCTGTCATTTTATTTATTTTTTTCAATTAAATTTATTTTTTGAAAGCACATTAAAAGGGGTTTCACTCTCAAAATGTATATATATATATTTTTTTTAAAAACATGTTTTCTAAAACAAACATTAAATAGGTTTTGCTTTGCTTTTTTCAGCAGTCACTGTTGAATTTAAGAGGCATTTCTATTGGTTTGTTTTCAAAGGGACGACAGCACTTTTAAACTGTGGGAGGTTTCAACTTTTTCTACTTTCTTTAATACACAAAGACACAAAAGAATAATTCTCATGCTCGTTGCTTTTTTCTTTTTTGACAGCACTCAAAACTATACATAATTTAGTACTTAATACAATCTTGTTTCATTTTAATTGTGTTTTAACACATCATAAATGGGTTGGTTTTCATAATATTAATTTATATAGCAGAAACGTCTAGGTTACTATCGTAACCCACGTTCCCTGAAGGAGGGAACGGAGACGTTACACATGGGAACTCCCCAGAGAGACCTATTTGCCTTTGAGCTTTTACTAAAGGCCAATGAATATTGGCGTGTACTGATTGCGCTCAGGTGCGGCTCGTCACTGC
>JAUCMU010000027.1:1313896-1324785 GCA_032275025.1 Enteromius treurensis | reverse complement strand
CTACAGAAACCTTACAATAGTCACTGGAGTTTATATATATATATATATATATATATATATATATATATATGTGTGTGTGTGTGTGTGTGTGTGTACCATTTATTTACTGTATTTTTTAATTAAAAAATTTAAACATTGTGAATAAATATATGACTGTGTCTGCTTCTATTAAATTAATACTAAACATCATATGTGGTACTTTCATGACCTTAAGTTTTTCATTTAACATTAAATGTATGATAGAACACAGATAAGCGTAAGTAAAGGGTTTGCAGTAATTTTAGCTTTTTACTTGTCAAACAGTTAGCAGTATGTAGTCAATACCGGAGAGAACCTTTATAATAACTTTTTTTCCCTTATAAATTATGATAAATGATCTCATGATAAATCTATCTTTTTAGGCAAGTAAGTGAATCGTTTCATTTAAAAAGTTACTCCATGAATCATTAGATTCAAAACGGGACTTCATAGCCTGTTTCGCGAATAATTTTATCCCTCCGGGGATTAAAATAATTCAGCTGAGGCAGGGATGCATAAACCAGAGGGGCGTAAATCCCTCCCATCCTTCCCTACAAAGCGCACCCTGTAAATATAAGCCTATGTATTATAATAAGTTCGTCAAGCGTTTACTGGCTCATATTGTTCTATGGGGTTTCTATGTAGGTGTCACTCCAAAATGGCGGCGACACGGTCACCTCATGGGCGGAACTGTTGCTATGGAGCGTTCTATTGAGTTTTGTCTTTTGGGCTTCTATATTCTTTGCCTCCAGCATGGACAGCACCTGCTAAGGTAACACTTAAAAAGGTTTACCTTAAGCAACATCCTAAGGAGGAATATAATGTAGGAAAGGTATAACTGTAGAAATGTACATCCATCCTGGTCACATATTATTGTAGCACAGTTTCTGCTGTATACAAAAACAATTTTATGTTGCTCAATAGTATGTTATAAGTAGCTGAAAAAAGCACAAATATCAGAGCATGTCCAAACATCTCAAGGGCCCCCAAATCACCTCAGACTCCAGAGGGTTAAGGTGTACCTTCTAAGTCTTCATAGCGCGCTAAGAGACGTTATTGGAGAATGCAGCCTAGACCTCTTGGTGTTCTTCAACTTAAGCATGAATCTCCCTTCTACAGTGTAGATTTAGGGTTAGTGTTCATACTAAACACTGCAGAAAAATACACAGACTTACTCACTCAGGCATGATCAGTGCACATGTAACATTTGTCCTGACAGAGCCCATAAAACGACATCTTAGGAAATAACACGGATCAACTTCACTCCACAGCACCACAAGAAACTGCAGTTTAGTGTAAAACTTTTATCCCTACAGGGCATTTATGTAAGAGCGGGCTTCAAACTGCTCCTATACATAGCCTCTGTTCTTTTTGCACTCAAAATAAATCACCTACGCAAAAGAAAAAAAATCAGAAAACTACCTGAAAAAAGTGCTTACACCTGAATTTGGACTTGGCCCAGCTCACTTTACCGGCCTCCCCCTCCAATACCTCCGTCTCAGTGGAATCAACACTGGTTGCCTTTCAATGTGTTTGCAGCCAGCAGTGTATGCCAAGAGTACATATTAGATGTGTGTTCACGGAAGCATGACATAAGAAATTGTTTGTCTAGAAACCCCACTGGGAACGAGCCGGTCTGCTCTACACGTCCACATCAGTGCATGAACTTCTGAGGGCCGGTTTCCCAGACACAGATTAATCTTAGTCCTGGATTAAATTGCACTGTCAATAGTGTTTTTACAATGAATTTGCTGTTTGCTCTAGTACTCGGTTTAATCTGTTTCACGAAAACTGACCTATGTGTGTTTTGACCATTTTTCTGATTTTGTCTCTCTGAGGAAAATTAAATGAGAGATTTATAGCCAACGCCGTATCAGAGAGCATAACCACTCGTGTACATCCAAACGTGAGCGATGGAGCGCTGCGATCTCGTCTGGAATCTGATGTGAAGTTGTGTTACGTGGCTCCGGCCATCTTTGTTGGTCAAAATAGAAAAGAGATATAGCTGGAACTACAAAATTATGATGGAAAATAGACATGTGGTAGAAACGTCAAACTCTTTTTTAAAGTTATTTTGGGTGCTTTTAATATTGACCTGTGGATATATTATATAACGGTGGTTTTTGGTTTATGAATATTTAAAAAAAATAAATAAATACATTTAATTGCATGAAGTAAAATGCAAAGATTATGTAACCGTTCTAATATTGTAAATAAATAAATGAAATAAAACAAATTGTAATTTAAATGAATCGATTTGTTGTAAACAAAAATAAATTTGTGTTGTGAAGTAAATTAATTTTAATAATTAAAAAACAAATTTAAATTGTGAAAAGTTATAGTGTATTAACAAAATGATGCAACTATATTAAGATTGTCAAATACAAAAACTAACCTTTAAAAACCTGTAATTGCTGTAAACAATAAAAAGTAGTTAAGCTAATTCATTTTAAGAAAGTAAATCTAAAATTATACAAAAATGTACAAAACAAAAGTCAGTGACATCAAATTAAAATATGCCCTGTCTTAGATAAAAAAAAAATACCTAAGTAATGCAGTAAATAGATATATTTAAGTATAAATACATTATAGATAAATAAATAAAAATTGTCCTAAGCTTATATCAAAAAAATTTGTAAAGTAATTAAATAAATGTTTTTTTTTAAATACATAAATAAATATCAATTAGTGAAGTAGTGACGTAAATACATTTTTATGAAGTCATTCTAAGAATATACAAAAATGCACAAAATCAAAGTCAGTTATTTCAAAGTAAAAGGTCAAAGTGAAAATACAATTTCAAAACATTATCACTGTGGTAAATAATTAAAACACTTGTCTGTTTTTTACTTGAGAGGTGCACTGATTTGATGCGCTGACAGAGTGTTATTTATAAACTGGCTGGGTATTGTTTTTCATTGATCATTTTCACAACAATTTGTGAGTAATTACATATCTAGCCCTTTTAGGGACAGAGCACCAAAAGCAGATTTTATCAAAATGTTCTGATTTAATTTTTGTGAGCATAACATTTTAGAAGAAGACTAAAACTAGTGTGTCTCTGAGACAAAGCAAATGCGTAGAGAGCATCAGTAATTTTACTCCAGATAGAAATCCACATTGTTTCATTCTCTGTAACATTGCATCACTATATTATTAGATGTAATGCAGAGATGTGGCAGTCATTAACAATAATCAAATCTATTATGCTATAATTGTTCTCTATGTTTTGCTAATTGCAGTATTTCTGGACTTGTGTAGAAACACATCCACTTCCGTCCTTAATGACAACACTGCTCTGCCAGACTGATTGCTTTCCCTGCTGTGCTGCTTAATCAAATTAAGTTTGTGTGCTTTAAACATTTGTGTATGATATACTATAGATGAATATTTCACTTCATCCATCTGTCCATCTATCTATCTGTCACAATCTCAGCTGGAGGTCGAGGGCACTCCCTCCATGCTGTTTCACTTTGGACTCTCTGTTGCTTACTGGACTCAATATCCCATAATGCAACACCTCTTCCACAGCTGTTGTTCATATCTGTCACAATCACTCTCTCATTAGTGTCATTATAAAAGCCATTCTCACCAGCCTGAAGATTGCGAAGTTTTGCTTAGCAGTTGCCATCATCTCTGAGCGGTTCCCCTGTTTGTTTTTCCCGTGTTTGACTTTTGATCTATCTATCTAACTATATGTCGATCTATCATTCTATCAGTCGTTCTATCTACAGTATCTGTTGTTTTTTGTCATATTTGTCATTCTTTTAGCTATAATTTTCTCTGTTGTTCTAGCTTTTGTAAGTCTATCAACCCTTCTACTTCTGTTTTTTTCTTTTTTCTTTGTCATTTTCGGCTGTCCTCTAAACAAAAAGAGCAAAACCAATAGCTTCTAAAATTCGAGCAGCAGACCAGAGTGATATAGCTGTATGAGCCATCATATCATCCTATCATGTCATGAGGTGTCATAACATCCCTCCCGTTTATTGAAGTTGAATTTCAGAAGGTTGAATACACAAATGCCATGGGCTGGCGTCGAGGATGTGAATGAGATTGGATGATCTCTGAAGCATTAGCTCGACGTCAGGCTGTGTTGTTGGAGCAGGTGGTGGAGCTGTGTGGTGCAGCAGGTAAGGCTAAAAGCCTCCAAGCTGGAAAGGTCACAGCTTACACGGATGAAAACCGATTTAGGGCACTGACTTTGAGAAGGTCACAATGACACGAGACGGCTCGAAACATGAAAAGAGATGGATTGAACTCACCATTCTACGGGCCAAGAGACCCTGTGTACCTGCTGCATGTGGGTCATTCAATGCTCTGCCGGATTTTTCTATACACTAAAAACAAATTAACGAAGAACTAGGCATTTCGAGAAGAGGATGAGGTGTTTTATGACTGGCTGAGGGAGGTGTGGGGAAAGAGGGTAAAGGAATAGTTCACCCAGAACTATGAAAAATCTTTAATTATTTACAAATCGTCCCATCCTTACATGCTTTAATTTTGTGTGTAAAGCAGAAAAAGAGATTCATTTATTTAAATTTTCAGGCGAAATGTACTAGGAAATAGATATAGGAGACAATGAACAAAGGCCATTGGCCTTTTACTGCTGAACTGTTACATGTTTAGCTTAGATTTAATTGGATTCAATTTACAAGTTATAGAAAAATGCAACACTAAGCTAATAATAATTAGTAGTAGTAGTAGTAAAAGTAAAACATTTAAGAAATTAGTTGTTTAAGAACAAAATAGAAAATCAAGAAAAACTGCAATATTGCTGCAGCACTATTATTATTATTATTGCAAATTCAGATATATGCACACATACACTTATTTATTAATTATTAAATAATTTATTTATTTATATCAAATGATTAATCACAATTAATCATGTCCAAAATAAATGTTTTTGTTTACATAATATGTATGTGTGTGTACTGTGTGTATTTATTGTGTGATACACAAACACATATGTATACAAATATATATATTTGTGTGCATATTTAAGAAAGATATTTATTTTTTATACATTAATCATATAATATAGCCATTTAAAAATGTATATATGCCACATGTAAACATTTATAAAATATATGCTGTATGTGTGTGTATTTATATATACATGTACACAAGCATATATTGTGATTCATTGCAATTAATAATTCAACAGCACTAATATGTATACATACATACATATATATATATATATATATATATGTGCGTGCGTGCGTTCGTGCGTGCGTGCGTGCGTGCATGCGTGTGTGCATGTGTGTGTGTGTGTGTGTGTGTGTGTGTGTGTGTGTGTGTGCGTGTGTGTGCAACCCTTAAAACAGTTCACGGACTCTTCAGATGAAATAAATCTCACCAATTTTTCATGTCCAGATGAAACGTTTTACAATCACATAAGCATTGAAGAAATGTGTTGAGTTGAGATTTACAGACATCTTACCTCATCCTCCCCTGCTGTGCACAATTATGGCATAACTTGTCAGATGTTAGTGGAACATGTTCATAGTTAATATGAAAAACTCCACCTGTGGTTACTCATCTGTGTGAACATGAGGAGAACTGACTCCATACTTTCTATTTCAGTTTTTCTACCTCGAAATGTCAAATTTAATTTAGTGTGCTGCTTTTTCATTTTGTTTAATTTAATTCTGGAAATTTGTTAGCAATTTCTGAGTCAAAATTGTTTTGAAACCTTTTTTTTTTTTACCAAATATCATGATCTTGTCTCACACATACGCACAACAGCTCAGCAGAGGCAGCACAGCTTTTTTCACTTTGGTTGATCAGCACTTCTAAACATGGTTTATTTGTGTACGGACACACAGCCGCCAATGTCATCCGTGTTGTAGACATAAGTCAGGGGTAAGCGTGAGGTGCAGTGTTGACGGGTCCTCTTTCCTCTGGGGACGTGTCAGATAAGGACTGCAGAAGGTTGAATACTCCATTACCTGCAGTTCGCAGGCCGTTTCTTTCTTATCTGCATGCCGTGTTCCACGGGGAAGCATGCAAAGAGAGCTTAATGTCAAAGCATTTTGTAAAGCTCCAGCCACGTGCCAAATAAACGGTGCTTATATTCGAATCCAGACCCTAAAGACCAGTGTTTACCAGCTGTATGGCTCTGTAATATTGCAGTCTAAAAGACATAAACATTTAACTTAATTAACTTAACTTTTTTTCTGCTTAAATGACTTTATATGTGACACTGATGTTGTGTTTGAGGTTATGGCAGTGTGTTTATATTTGCGGTTAGACTCTGTGATAGAGTGCCAGCGTTAAATTAAATTTTAAGCTGTTGGTACAAGAGCAAATAAATCAAAATGACGCTGAACAATATGTGTTTATAATATTTAGGACTTGTAAACAAGATTTTGTGACATTTCATGCCATCTGGGTGAGCTGTAGACGCAATTTACCCATAAAAAAATCATAATTGTTGACAGAAATGTCCAAAATAGATTTGTTGTACACGTTTGTTGATGCTGTGCTGAATACGATAAGAAAAGTTGCATAGTGAAAGAGCTTAGTGTTGTTTGGGCAACTATTACTAGTGTAACAAGTCAGCTGGAGGTGCCAGCACATTTCACTGGATGGCACTCCAGTGCCCTGTGCCCTGCGTGTTTGTCTCCATTTCTATGCCTGGACTCTCATTATGAACTAATTGTCTCCACCCACCTTGTTCGTTGTCATGACTGCCTATTGTTTCTCTGCCCCTTTGTCTTGTTTTTAAGCACCTGTCTTCCGTTTTAAATTCGCTCATCATTATTGGATGTATCCCGTATGTAATCCCTTTGTGAGCCTTCCGTGTTACTCCGTGTGTTCCCTGTGTCTCCCTGTTCTGGATATATAGTTGTGATCCCGCCTGTTCCCGGACTCTAGCTCTCATCTCGCCCCTCTGGAGACTGTTCGCTTATCGCCTGACTCACACCACAAACTTTGGATTATTCTTGTGCCGTTGTCTGCGATGTCCCTATTTGCCACTGTTGACTCTGCCTGTAACTCTGACTCTGTGTGTGTGTAAACAAATGTCTGCAAGTGGATCCGCACGTCTCCTCGCCTCTCTCTCGTGACAGAATGACGAGCCAACAACAAGGATCCAGGATTTCCCCACATAGCAACCATGTCTTTGGCCAGGAGGCTATCCTTTGGAGACCAATTAGCGACAAAATTTCCCCACGGATCTAAACCATATGGAGGCCAATTAACGCCCAAAATCTGCACAGTGTGGGGGTCCTTCTACGCCGGCTTCCGACTCCATGTACAAGATGGCCGCTCCCGAGCCTGCGCACAAGATGGTCACCACTTCCGAATCCATGCACAAGATGGCTGCCATGATCGAGTCACTGCACGAGTTGGCAGTCACATCTAAACCAGTGCTCAACAGGGCTTCCGATCCCGTGTCACTGCACAAACTGGTCGACGCCTTCGAATCATGGCACAAGATGGACACCGTTCCTGTATTATCGCGCAAAATGGCTGCCTTAGAGATTGTTGCCATGTTAACTGCGCTTCCCGTTATGGGCGTTGCCATTTTGAGTGTGTGGGCCGCATACTGCTCTCCAGAACCCCTCTGTGATCCAGACTTGCCATGCCCAAACCCCCAGAACCGGTAAGCATCCCTGATTGGCCGTGGCCCGAACCACCAGAGGCTGTCTGAACCAGTCGGAGATCTCGGTTCCCAGTGGATTCCGCCAGTGGTTGCACGACTTCTGGTGATGTCGGTCCCAGCCGTAGATTCTCCGGAAGTTCCATTTGTGGCTGCACAATCCGCGGAGGTATCGGTTGTACCCACAGCAGGTTTGGAGGTTCCACGGGTCATTGCACCGCCACCCGAGGTGTCAATCTACCCGTAGACACTCCGGAGGTAGTGGCTGCACAAACTTCTCACCAACCTGTGGGTGTTCCCAATCTGTCCCAGACGCTTGTGTCTAACCCTGTTTCAGCCATGGAGGCTGTTTTTGAGCTTTTCCCTTGCCCTGAACCAGCCACGGAGGCATTCGAACTCTTGCTCTGCCCTGAATCGGCCATGAAAGCCGTCATTGAACATTTGTCTTGCCCTGAACCGGCCAAGGAGGCCATTGAACTCTCACCCAACTCTAAACCAGCCACGGAGGTCACTGAATTCCTATCATGCCCAGGAGCCGTCGTATTCTCACCTGGACCTGACCTGGCTGCCGGGACCACTCACCCCAAACCATATGCAGGTACGAACTTGGCCTTAGAGGCCACCATTAACCTGTCTGTGCTCCTGTTTGTAGTCCAGTCTCCTAATTCTCCTTGGTGGGCCTCCCCGCTGTCTGATCCACCCAGGTGTGCGTCTCCACTGTCTGATCCGCCCAGGTGTGCGTCTTCACTGTCTGATCCACCCAGGTGGGCATCTGTGCCATCTGCTCCACCCGTTGTCATGACTGCCTGTTGTTTCTCTGCCCCTTTGTCTTGTATTTAAGCGCCTGTCTTCTGTTGTGAATTCGTTTGTCATTGTTGGATGTATCCCGTGTGTAATCCCTTTGTGAGCCTTCCGTGTTACTCCGTGTGTTCCCTGTGTTTCCCTGTTCTGGATATATCGTTGTGATCCCGCCTGTTCCCGGACTCTAGCTCTCGTCTTGCCCCTCTGGATACTGTTCGCTTATCACCTGACTCACGCCACGAACTTTGGATTATTCTATTGCTGTCTGTGATGTCCCTGTTTGCCGCTGTTGACTCTGCCTGTAACTCTGACGCTGTGTGTGTGTGTAAATAAATGTCTTCAAGTGGATCCGCACGTCTCCTTGTGTCTCTCTCGTGACAACTAGACTAATTCTGATAAAATGCTGCAGGAATGAGTTCTAATTGTTTTGTTTTTTTGGTGCCCCAAAATCAGTGAGGTTCTGGCTAAATGTTTGAAATAGGGTCTCTGTTAAGCTCAAGCTGAAAATAATTTCATGTTTTATTTTACATCATAAAATACCTTTGTAATACCCTTATAAGCAGACAAGGAAATTACTCACTGCATAAACATTCCTTGCTGCACTTTTTAGCGTATCTGTAACAATAAGTACATATCACTGAGGCAGTAAAACATATTATATCAGTTTTGCATTTGTTAACACTATTGAGTAGGTTTAGGGGTGGATTTGGTGAAGGGCATATATCCCTCACCATAGAGCATTAACTTTTAGCAACAGTTCATGAATTTAACGTAATAAAAAGCAATGCAGTACGGACCTATATCAGTGTAATTAAAATGTGCCAGGGTTCACTGGGTTGGATTTGTGTGATTTACTGTATTATGACCAAAAGGTAAGGATGAAATGAAAAAGAAAATGTTTGAGGAAGAACTACTGGACACGTTGGTTACTTATTTTGGTGTTATTTATTTCAGATTTACCTGGAACTAACAGAACCTAAAAATAAATTGAACTGTTTTTGGTCAGTCAGAATATCAGTAAGAATGTCTCTTCCTATCTATAAGCAGGACCAGACTTTATTCCAATACTCAGAAAATGTCCAGACCCACAGAACAGACCAATGTGAGGCTTATTTTAAATGGTCCTTTATGCTATTATTTTAGCCCTTTGGCAAATGGGTAAATGCCATTTTTAATGCTGCAGCCTCAAAAGTTATTGGATCTTACTTTCCTGTAGTTCATCAGCCGTGCTTGTATTTCCTGTGGTGTTTTCTCAGAATAAAAAGAATGCAGAACATATTTGTTCTCCATTTTCATTGCCACTGTTCTCTTTTTCCCTCTATATGTTTAAAATATTCTTCCTTTTTCATAGGGAGAACACAAAGACATTTACAGGGTTTTATACCAGCATGTGATTGTCCTTTAAAAGCACCTCAGACATTTTGCCCAGCTAACGTAATTTAGCTTTAACCTTTTACCAATTCATTCTTTCCTGTCTGCCCTTTCAGTGTAACTCTAGCTATGATAATGCGGGGAATGAAATGGTAAATGTACACGGCATTAAATGTTCCCGAGGGAAACAGTGAGTTGTTTATATGGGCTTTTCCTCGCTTCTGGAATTGTGTTCAGCATTGTCACTGTAAATGGCCCCAGGCATCGGCCATTACTTACAGCTCATTCTTCATTAATAATACAGAGATGTTGAATTATTCACATGCCGTTGGCCACAGGTGAGGAGGACAGCATGGGGTGACATTGAGCAGACTGTCACTTCATGCAGTGGAGGATGTTATGAGTGGAAAACTGCTGCTCTGCTTCAGGTGTTGTGGGCATGCCTGGAATGTCAGGTGTTTTTCCCTCGGGAAACAATAAAGAAAGAAATTGCATGTTATTATTAGTGCCACTTGCTAGGCAAGAATCGCTACAACTATTGCACATAATTAAGGGTGAGGGGTTTGTTCAATGCACTAACTCTGCTGCATGTTAGAACTGTTTCAAATGCAAATTAATTAGTTGACCCCCCTAGAATTATCAGCTGTTTATAGTCATACAAAGAAAAGATTGTATGACTATCAAGATTAAGATGAGTATAAGATTTGGAACATTTATATTATTTTTCTGTATTATATATTAATTATTAAATATGAATATATATATATATATATATATATATATATATATATATCAGATAAATACAATTCATGGTATTTGTTGAAATTCATGATTTAGCACTTATTTTTAATTTTGTTTATTATTATTATTATTTTATATATACTATACTAGTATTAGTGTAGCTACTATTTGCATTGTTTTTAAATGTGTGAAAGTGATGTAAAAATCCTTTATTCTTTTTAAAAATAAATAAAATGTATTATTTTTGGAAAACCAGCAATAAAACTTTTTTTTTTTTTTTTTTCAGAAAATGTATTGTTATTTTTGTTATTGTTGTTATTATTTTATTTATATATATAAATATTTTTTT
>JAUCMU010000027.1:1294262-1313796 GCA_032275025.1 Enteromius treurensis | reverse complement strand
AGGCAGAGCAAGAGAGTAGTCAGTGTCCAGGCGTAGGTCAGTACGCAGTACATATAAATCAAAGGGCCGAACAAAAGCGGTGGTCAAAACAGGCTAGGTCGAAAACAACAGATCAATATACAAAGAAACACGGGAACCCGGGTGGAAAAACTCCCAGGCTGACAGTGGAATAGACTGTGGCAACATTCAAACACTTCCGGGTTATATACACATAAAACCAGGTCAAGGGGTGGAGCAAATAATAAAACACCAAGACAACAAATGAGTGGGCGGAGACATGAGTGCTGAAGGAGAGTCCATGAATGAAAACAGACAAAAACACACAGTTCATGAAGGACGTTTTATGTTTTAATTTGAATATTTTACTATTTTATTTTATTATTATTGTAGTTTCCTATTTAAATTTGTGATCTTTATCCGGATAAAATTTTTATAATTTACCTGATTTTTCACCTCTTCCTTATTTTATTTTATTCATTAATATTATTGTTTCTAGTATTCAAATTTGTCAGCAGTGTTACAGAAGCAGCTGTCACAGTTTCTTAGGTTTTATTTTATTTTATAATTATTGCTGCTGAAGCTACATTTAAAAATAAAACTCACAATTCATGTAGAAGCAATATGTTTTTGCTACAGAAAAATGTACCAATACATACTGTACACATGGGACCTTCAGCTCTCATTCAAGTATTTGTAATGCCATAATGGAACATATGGAGTGTTTTCTATCTTCCCTACCTCAGACTTTCCCTCTTATCAGTGCTGTGGAGGTCTCCTTAAGTGGGCACTTGCAGACTGCTGATTTTACTTGCACTAGCAGGTCGTTTCTCCAGGGAAAGCTTCAAAATCTTGCAACATTGCAGAAAGTTTCAAGGCATAGGAAACTGCTCTGGCTATCAGGGCCATGTTTAGTTTTACACGTCATCACCATTTCAAATTTTACCTAATGAAATCACTAATGTGTTCCTTTCAGACGATATTTTTCAATTGAAAACCCTTTTGGCCGATACAGCAATACACAAATATATATCCAAGGTTCATGGCAGCAGAAATCAAAACACTCTCGACAAGCTTTATTACGCCTGTCTGATGGATTCTTATTTTATTCCTCTGGCCTGAGAATGATGGGTTACTCTTTGACGTGGGGTCAGTCGCAGCCATAGTGCCCGAGGGACTCTCGCTGTTTGGCAATGTGAGGTATGATTCCTCCGGCCGCCTGGCGAGCTCACTGAAGGGCCTCGTTCTCTCTGCTTTGGAGGACAAACCCTTTCTCATGGTTGGTTAGACTAATCACCGTGGGGACCGACTCCCCCTTCTCTTCACATCGCCTGCAGGCAGGTATCAGAAATAGGCCCTGCCAGAAAAAGCATTGGAGAGAGAGGGATGAATGTGTGAGAAAGGATTGCGGTCTTCTAGAGCACGGGAGGAGAGCGGCTGAAAGTGATACAGTGGTTACTGAGGCCCACCGCAGAGAACCCCAGAGGCAGGAACCTCCACAAGCAGAATCCAGTTAATTGCCATTGTACAAAACACATTTTTATAGACAAGCGATTCGCACTAAAAAATAATCCATATCACCTTTCACCCCAAGATTCAAAGGGAAAAATTTGCATTCGAAGCTGAAGCCTATTTTTAGGACCATTAAAAGTTTTTGTATTGTTGGTAGAGTAGAGATTGCCCAATTGACCAGTTGGTCAGTTGCCTGAATGACTAATTTACTGGAAATACCTGAATCTCTATATATACTCTACATTTTTACCAACCTGGCTTCATAATATGTATCACATATGTACCTCTGTGCACTTTTTTGTGCGACACCATTTTTATATGCCTTACTGCATGTTTTGCCGCAGTTTCGAAGACAAAAGTCCACTAAGTGGCACTAAAACAGCTGATTACATTGATATAGGTACACATTGGTGTTTTTTTTATTGCGTTAAATAGCCTGGACTGTTGCTAAAAGTTGCTCTACAATGTTGTAAATATGCCCTTTTTTCTGATGTAGTAAACTTGCTCTGTAGCACACCTGGTAAAACTTTGCATTTGCTATGCGGAGCACTCGGTTTTGAGTCTGGTGAGTCACGACTTTCCAAATTGAATAGTTGGTTGGTTGCCTGAATGACTAATCCAACCCAGGCTCATTGAAAATATCTGAATCTGTCGACATTTGTTCAAAACTCTACATTTTACTGTATCGTTTAGTTGAAATGAACACTAGAGGCAGTAAAACAGCAACTTTCTTCTGGTCCCTTGCACAATATTATGTCACAACCTCAATAACACACAACCTTTTTTTACAACCTTAACATATCACAACCTTTTATAATTGCACAGGATTTGTAAACAAATACATTCTGACATTTGCATTACATGACTAGCTCTAAAAGAATGGCTTTCTGAAGTCGTAAACTTGCTCTGTAGCACACCTGGTAAAGCACTGAATTTGCTATCTGGGGCGCTCTGGTTTGAGTCTGGTTATAAATATAATTTCTATACTTTGTTTTAGAGATAATAAGACATACTAATTAGCTCCACTCACTGAACATTTTACTTTGTGTACAAATGCACATCTTTTGTCATGATGCTGTGCTGTTAAATAAACCTGCACCTGCAGTGGAGAAGAATTTATATGGCTCATTACTACGTGGACATGTCACCTGCAAAGTAGAGTGAAAAGTAAATGGAGCAATGCATTTCAGGTTTTGCTGAAATTTAAGCAGAGTCAAGTATTTATAAATGAGCCTGGGCTGGATTAATTGGTCTTAATTAGGGACTGTGTAATATGCTGATTTTTAAAAGTTGGACTATTTTTAACTTGACACTCATTTTAAAAATGCTTGTGGGTAGATTCATAAAAAAAAAGGGCAATGCCAAATGCCTTCATACTTCTTTAAAAAAGGCTATACCTTAAAGCAACTACGTATGTTTTTTTGTTTGTTTGTTTGTTTGTTTGTTTGTTTGTTTTTATCTTGAAATATAATTTTCTGATTTTTCTGATGGTACATAAATTCCAAATAAGGTGAATGGCTTTTGTTTCTTTCCCACAAACATCTTTCTTTTGAAGAATGTAAGTTTGGTTATTGGTTATTAAACACTTTCTGATGATTTTCATGATGGGGTGATGGCTGCAAACCCGGTCTCTTTTGCTCAAGGATACTATAGAAATGGTATGAAAAGGGAATCAGCAGTTTGCATAAAAAAATAATAAATCCAATAAACTTCAATTTGCTAATTCATGTTTCTTTGATTGAGGTGAAGTGTCAAACAAGACTATTAATAATTCATGTTCGCACACAGCCCCTGAATCTGTCTTTGCAAGATGTAGCATTTGTCCTCTTTATTGGAATGTCATTTTCAGAGTTCTTTTTATTTGCCAGTTACACTAATTCCCATAAACAAGCCAAAAGGGGGAAACGGAGTGAAAGCTGAGCAAATAGAGTTCGATTAAGAGCGCTTGCTCTCTAGTGTATCTTCGTATCCATTGGTATTCCTCTCAGGATTTGGCAAACATTCTCCGCTTACAGCAAGGAGAATCTTATCATGGAGTCTGACTTTGTCAACACTATTAGATTCCGACACTTTGCGCAGAGTCAGAGATTAATAACTTCCATGTAGGCAGGGGGGTCAGGGGGGTGGTTGGCTATAAGACAGAAGAATGAGAGAGATTAACGAGTGTGAAAAACAATGACTTCTTCGTTAAACTCTAGACCGATGTGCCAATTCACAGTGTTTGAATAATATGGGCTCACAGGCCTGAGAACGGTTGGTACTTGTCAAACTGGTGGCAAGATAAGGTTTGATAAAAACCAGACATGACATTGGAGTATCATTAAAATGTTCATGCACTGTACAACAAAAGCAAAGTGCAACCTCCAATACATGATGTTTTTTAGTTAAGAACTATGAAACACTGGTTTTTGTACTACTTTTGCACTTTTTTTAGATTTTTTTTGTTTTTGCAAGGATGGGAACATTATAGAACTTTCTGTAATAATATAATTGTGCTTTCTGGAACATTGTGGGATTACTCATAAAAGACAAAAGTCATCCAGCATACTCTTCAGAAGTTTTGTATGCCCTCGCGTTTGGTAAATATTTCTGTTAAACTGTTTTTCTTAGCTTAGTATTAATGAATGTACTATGTCATTTCCATGTACGATTAATAACAAATTAGAGAAGTTTTAGTTTTCACGAGCACTGTTAACGACACACAAAACATTAAAAATAGTGTAATATAGTGTAAGTAAATAGTGTAAGTCATGCTATTTGTAAAGTGTGTGTGTGTGTGTAAAAATAATTATTAAGAAACGTGTCCAAGGTGTGAAGGAATATTACATTTTGTTTGTTTCCCTGTTGCTTATACCACATTTTTCTTTCTTTAGAAATGTATATATATATTTATATATGTATATATATATATATATATATGATATATATTTACATGAACACGAGTAAATTAATTCAGTATTTCCCTAATGTCTTTCAGTAATCACAAATATGATCTTTAATATATCAATTGTTTCTACTAAACATGAGATTAAATTGTGGTTAATTGGAGAAATTTATTCAATTGTTTTAGATTGTAATGTCATGTTTCATAAAAAACTCTGTTCTGATTGGATAAAACCAACCAAAAATTTTTAAACTCTACGATTCATTATTATTTTATAAATCTGTACACTGACATAATGTATGTGAACTTACAGTGTGTGCATCTTTTTTATTCACATCTCAAAAGTTTTTTTCTTCAAGTGTCCTAAAACTTAGTTGGAAAGAGGACTTGTGAGCAATAAAACATTTTTCAAAAATACGCATATTTACACAATAAAAGTAAAAGTTCCCACACTTGGACAGGCTCTTCCCATTGTCGTCTTTACTAAACAACTCTTAAGCAGTCTTCAGATTGTGCAGAATCTATTTACAGTGCTTATTTGTGATATCTTCTGCCTCAGACTAGTCTCGTAGCATTCAAATATTGTGAACTTTTCACCCTATGTACTGTCAAAGTAAAAAGAAAAGTTGTCAGAAAAAAGTGTTCCCTGTAAATTATTCATCGTTTTGAATGTATCACATTCGAACTCAAGCACGGCAAATGCATTCATGGGGGTTTTTCTGTCATTTTCCATCATGCAACGAAAGCGGTAGCAGTGTCATCTCGGCTCTTAGTCTCACCTCATCACGGATGTTCCATATGCATATTGACAATGAAAGGTTGTATATGATTATTATTCAGCTGGGTCTGTAAAGAAGTCTATACAGATGGTGCATGCTATAAAATATGTCCGTTACGCTCCTCATCAAGGCGATGTTTATGGCAGACGGCTCGCTAAGCAGAAGGTCAGGCATAATGAAAGAATTAAGCTTATGCATTCAAACATGAGCAAACTTTAAACTCTGAACAAAGAGAAGAAGTCGTATTTCATCTATAAACTCACTTGGCATTATAGTTTGCCTAAAAATAGACGTTCTTGTGACGTGGGACTTTCTTTAATCTGTGGAACATAAAGAGAGTTTGAGTAAGGTTCTATTTGCTCATTTCACTGTAGTTACAATGAATCAGACTAAATTTAAGGTTCAAAGTCTTGTATTTAAAAAAAAAAAGAACAATGGTGTGAGAAACACTAACATTTACTGATATTTTTACCTTAGAGTGTGGTTATTAAAAATAGCAATCTGATTATTTATTCAATGAGATTCACTGAATCAGTTGAATTAAAGAATCAAATCAGACCAATTTATAAACAAATCATTCAGATTGTTTCTTTGAACTCGATTAATTGTAGAAGACTCAAAATTAACAATTTATTAAGTGGAGAACGCTGCTTCTCTCAAGAACACTTTAATCATTTACTGCATTCTTGTAATTTAGTACATAAGTCATATGGACTATTTTTATGATACTCTCTGGTGCTTCTACTTTGTGTCTAACCTCAACCTCCATTTATTGTAATTGCACAGAAAAAGTCTTTCTCCTTTTGTGTTCAACTAGATTAAGAAGTTCACATGAGTTGATGTTGTCACTGATTTCAAAGGGGTTTTTTTTGTTGTTGGTTTGTTTGTTTTTTTTCTTTTTGGGTAAAGTGCTACTTTATTAATGTAAGGCTTGAAGAGTATATGCTGAAAATTACGTGCTTTGAGGCTTGTTTAATCACTCTGTTTCTCTCCCTCTTTCTTTTCCCCTTCATCCCTGTTCCTCAATCTCTCTTCTCCATTTTATGCTCTCAGAGGCGGCAACGAAAAACAAAGTGAAAGGTGAGTTATCTTCTCTGTCTTTGCAGCTGGATGATTTATGTTGAACACAACTCCCAATAAACAATGTGCCGTTCGGCCTCCTCTTATCTCCCATAGGAGCCTGGGATGCATTTACATAGCCTCTGCCTGTGAGAAAGCAAACCTGGAACCTTTGATAAATTGGTCTTAGGAATATCCATTATGAGCTGAATCCGCTCTACATGCTTCCTGGGTTTACAGCAAACGTGTGCTATACTGTTAGGAGAAAGATGTATCTGTTGAATTTTGTGCAGGTAATGGTCACCACTGCTGATGCATTGTACAGCTTGGGTGGAAGTGTTTTGTATTGGGTATGTGGCACAGGGTGAAATTCTCTAAAGAGATGGCCAATTTTGCATGTGGTATTTTAGCCTGAAATCCTGCGTCTTATTCACAAACCACCCACAATCCGGTTTAACCAGGTGCTAAATGCACAGTAATAATGTTGCAGCGTATTTAAATTAAGTTATTGTAATTTCCTTCAGTGCAAACACGCCTCCTTTCAATAAAGCCCTGCGAATTATGCTTATTATAGAAGGCACCTTATTCACATAACTCTGCTGTTTGCCTAAAGCAATTAACGTTGTGCTATTACCACCCACAGAAAGTAGGCGGCAAAATGGAATTTCATTTAAAAGAGAGTTTTTATGTATTTTCGATTGATCATGGCAGCAGTAATTCATCCAATGATAGAGAATAGTATATATCCAACCGTGCGAGTCAAGTACACTTTTTTTAAAAGGCCGATTCAGGTGTTTAGATCACAATACAGCTTTCTAGGCTTATATATTATATATCCAATATATGCAATGTTAACAAAAAGCAGTTTATTAAGTTGGTTATAAAGCAATGCATATTGTTAAGAATGTTTGTGGAAAGAAAGAAAAGGTATATGCTAAAACTATGCTTACTTCACAAACAAAAATACAAATGAGGCACTCACTTCTAAGCTAGTGTGTCTAGACAATGTAGTATTGCACCATGTAGGTCACGTGACATCTACCCTAACCTCTTTCCCAAGGGTATGAGAAAATCATGAACAGTGAAGAACACTATAAGATCGCACAAGTAGGAAAATGAGGAAAGCGAGAGTTAACAAGAAGAGCTGAAAAATCGTAGAACTCGAGAGTCAAAGACCACAAGTGATTCGGAAACAAAGATAACACTAAAACAGAGCTCGTGGCAGAATAACAAAGACAGAAATTAAGAGAGTCTGCTGTGTCCAATGTCCTTTTAAACCATAGTGGTCATCTTGATTGGCAGCACGGACGACAATCGCTATTTGTCGATAGCTATTTGAAGGGGAGGAGGAGCCTAAGAATATGTGATAGCGAGAAAACACAACGCCACATGCATAGGGCCATAACAATATGCAACCCTGATAGCACACATACATCTTGGAGATGTCTATTTGAAGTCTGAATTTACATCTGCAAGACATATTATTTTGGGTGTTTGCTCATCTGCAATATGTCTATAGGACGTTTTCTTTTAGATGTCAACTAGACATCTTTTAGATGTCTTTAAGATGTATATGATTTAGAAGGTATGTAAAACTGACATCTGTAAGTCATCTTGAACTCTTGAAAAGACATCTTGTAGACGTACGTGTGCTTTCTGGGAATGCATAATCCTACAGAGTTCCCACAGATGAGTCTTTAAAGAATGACTCCAAAACTCTCAGATACTCATGTTTAATATTTAAGGTGAGTCAGGATTATCTGAATTACCTGTAGATATCTAAGTGAAGTTGCAACATGCACGGTTTGCTGGTAGGCCTAGATTGAGTTGCGATAGTCTAGCAGTAAAATGACTCTGGCCTAAATAAAAAGCTGAGTTTAAAGGGAATCAAGGAAAGGCATTATTTTCTTTGAAATGGAATGGCACAAAGCCCAGTTGTCTACAAAGGACAGTTGGTGAGCTAGGATGACAGCAAACAGCGGCTTGACCTTCAGCAGAGATTTGAGACTGTGAGAGGGTTGGATGAGGGAACTCATCAGGGAAGCTTGGAGGTAGAGGGGCTCAGGGTTTGGGTTGACATCTCATGGGTGGACGTCTCATATTAACGTTTGATATGTCAGAGTGGCATACAGAGATCTTTAGCATTTTGAGATTGTTGTCAACATAGCAGTGGTAAAAGAAGCACCTGGATGACTATTCTGGCGTAAACACACTGACACTGATTTGCTGCGACAAGGCAGCCAGAAGTCATTCATTTTGGGTGAGAGTTGGCAATTTGAGGCGACACCGGAGATTGTTGAGTGATGCGAATGCAACTGTGTGCAGTTATAGAGTGATGTGATGGCCATCAATGATTTTGCTGGCCACGGAACATCTACAGTACTAGCAATGGTTCTATAAATGTATTGTTATTTATTAATATTGCCATAACCTAGATCTAGAACTAGACAGGATTAGATTAGATCCAATTTGTCAGTGTGCAAAAAAGTGTGGGGCAGAGTTCAGTAAGGAGACAGCTCTGGGAAAGAAGCTGTTCCCCAGTTTGCTGGTTCTGTAGGTGGCTGTAGGTGTTGGTGGACCAGGACAGGTACTCTGAGATGTGGGTCCCCAGGAACTTGAAGGATGAAACAGGCCCAACAGCCATCCCGTTGATGTGAATGGGATCATGTGAGCCTCTTCTCTCCTTCCTGAAGTCCACAATAAGCTCCTTGGTCTTGGTGGTGTTAAGGAGCAGGTTATTGTCTGTGCACCACGTGGCCAGATGCTGGACCTCTTCCCTGTAGGCAGTCTCATTGTTGTTGCTGATGAGACTGATCAACGTGATAGAGTTGGATCCATATACAGGTCTGCAGTCATGGGTGAAGACTATAATAAGTCTTATTATATGAAACTATGATGTACTATAAGTGTATAAGTGCTCTTCCGCCCCATACATTATAGTTATCTTTTTTATTCGCTAAAAATAGGCCATGTTTTATTTTGTGTCACCATACTTGTGCAACTATTCAAGTCTTTCAGAAATAAAAACATGAAAGTGTTTGGTGGCTTCTAAATTCATCCTTGTTTGGATCCTATGGAATGAATGCTAAACGCTTACATAGTTGTGCCGTGCGCTAGAGGGATTAAGTGTACACAGAGATATGTATCAACTCGTTTAAGTTTAGGGAAGAACTTAGTGGAATATGAAAAAACGGTGGCGTTTTACCTTTAACAACTAACTTACTATCAATAAGTGATAAATTAGACCTTTATTGGGGAAAACCCATAGTTAATAGTAAATGCATGAGCCTATAATTTGCCCACTACATACTACATGCCTCACAAATTGTTTTTTGAATATAGTGCTGTATGTACGTTTGCAATTTCCAGTGTATTTCCAGGCAGTTGCTACATTTGGTGAAGAACTTCCTTTGCGACCATGTGTTATATAGCATGCGTATGTGGAGTATGAATGAAATCCAGACTTGACGTTAAAGTAGTTGCATCACTTTATTACTAGTCACAACTTCTCTCCTGTGCCTTCATTGGATACTAAAGTGTCCACTCAATGCACTTTAGAGTACTACAAATTTTGACACTGTTTTTCGTATACTATATAGTAGGAATGTTGGGGCTCAGCTCTCTAGTAGGCCTATACAAGATTGTACACCTTTGTTCTAGGTGATGTAAACCAACAAGTTAAGTTATTTTAGAAATGGAGCATGTAAAGTATGTTGTTTTCAGATTACAAAGCCCTTTCTTATGTTAAGAAACATGCATTGATGAATCATGCACAAAAAGAGCATTAATGTGTATAAAAAAAAAATATCAGGTCCATTTTGGTTTCATGTTAACTTCAAAATGGACGTATAACATCAAGCTATAGGTTCAACCCCAATAGGGCCTAACTCTCTTTGCAATATCATACTTCTAAAGTGTTTTAAGCTTTTCCATTTGCGTTCTGAGCTATTCTTTGCTCTAGATGTATTTTGGTGTGCCATTCTGTCTCTTTAAGGGAAGAGAAAAGCACTTTAAGGCTTTTAAACCTAGAGAGGGGAAATCCATTCTCTGTTCTCCTGTCTGTTCCCTCGCACCCCATGGCGATAATTTAGTGGGAAGGATAGTACACGGCCCTACCATTAAAAGGGGCATCCATGTGTGTGTACGTGTGTGTGTGCGAATGGCCTACGTCACACTCCTATTGTAGCTCAGCAGTAATTGCAGAAGGATTTATCCACCCAGCCGGTTTCAGGCTATTGCTCAGTGCATGAGGAAACAGAATTCTGAGAAGTTCCTGGTTATTCTTTAGCCGCTAGCTCCTGATGCAGTCAACACTAACTCGCCTTCTCTCTGCCACGATTAGCTGTGAATGTAAAGAGCAATATAACATAAAATGGCAACTATTTTATTGGCTTTTTCTCAGAGCACAAGTTAGATGCTGCTAGATATTAATGAACGGCATCTGCTAATGTGGTAGCACAGTCGCTGTGTAACAATACGCTAACATTTAAGAACGTACTTCACCTTTAAAGGAACAGTACGATCCACAGTTAAAATAAGTTATTATTAGTATTTAGTAATTAGTATTTCCATTCAATGGCTATTCATCCTGTATAGATATTCACACACACAATGAATATAGACAAAGCATCCAAAAAAAAAAAAAAAACCAACTTTGAGAATTTCAGCAACTTTCCCTTAAAATATAGTAAACCGGTTTTCTGTTTCACACAGGAATAATCACAATGCATCTAGCTTTTGTGGCTTGCTTTAGAGACTGCTTTTTTTTTCATAACACTTATTTATCCTATATTGTTATGACGTTGCAACACAATGTATGTTGGGGAAGGGAAAACATGATTGCTTTATCATTTTGAGCATGTGGATGCTGTTTGTAAACCTGCAAAGAATCAGACCTATTTTTGACAAATCAGTAAGAGGCATTGAATCACTCTACAGTAATCATAGGCAACAGTAATCCAGTCTCTGCTCTTATGATAATTACCTATGGATTTTCTAAATTGAATTTCAAAAGGCTATCGTAATGAGAAAGACGGCAAACAGAAGGACACCATGAGATTATATGTGAAGAGTTTTTGTGTTCTAGTATCCATCGCTTTGAAGTGCCTTCGTGCAAGTTCACATCAAGAATCCATTATATTTATATAAGCCATACATGAATATCTCATGACACGTAATATAATTAGATATAAATAGCTTTGACGTTGTAGAATGAGTTAGTCCTCAAGCTGTGGAATATGGAGTGCCATCATTATGTGAAGTATGTGTCTAAAATGTATGGATATTTTGATGACTATAAAAAATGAAGGTACTATGTTGGGTCACCACATCATATCCAAAGAACTTCTACCTCCTATCTACCAGCTTTTAAGCTCCATTGAAGTCAAGATAAGTGTCATTCTGCATTGTTCAGACCTCTTCCTGAGTTGTTAATGAACATGAGGCTGCTTTGTAGGAAGCAAAAGACACGGCGAGGTTTTAATGAGCCCCTAATGCATCTGTCTTCCTCTAGAAAAGCTGGAGACTCAAAACCGGAGCGTCCCCAGAGAAACCGCCAGCTCAGCGTTCGCTCTGCATGTGTTTTCCAATTTAACTAAGAATTTGCCGTTGTACGTGAAAGGGTGGCCTGAAAAATTACACCAGCTCTTCCTCTCCAGGGATATGACTAGACCCTTCGATCCCATTGTAGACCGCCACAACAAAAGGGCCTCCAGTCCTAATTAAATATATTCGTCTTCAGCCCACACTATAAGACTTACTCCCCAAACATCTTAGCAAATAGGCCATGGTTACTTTCATGGTCAGCCAATTAATTAAAGTATGTGATGTTGCTGTATGTTCTGTGATTAAAAAACAGGTTGTCAACTTAGTCGTCTATGTCCCTGTAGTTTCTATGTTCTCTTTTTTTTCCTCAGCAGACATTCGGACTCTGAATATAAAAAGTAGAGGTATTTAAGTACAAAAATGTAAAGATGCAACAGAAAAAGCGCAAAGGGTGAAAATGTATTATTTTCATGCTCATATTTACGTCTTGGAAATAACCTAAAACACACTTTAAAAAATAAATAAATACAAGCCAAAAACCTATTTTCTCCTTAAACAAGTAAATATATATATACCTTTTTCCCCTGTCATTAGAGCATGACAAACTTCAACATGCATATTTTCCCAAATTTTTCACTTAATTTTTTACTTATTAAATATTGCATGTTTATCACATCTGGATGGATGATGCTGACTGAAAACAACACACATTTTCACTAATTAAAATGGTAAAACTTTATTTTGATGGTCCCTTTTGAACAGTCTGTTGACAATAAGTGGCTTTGCACCTACAGTATATGTCAACTAACTCTCATTAGAATATTAGTACACTCTCTAATTAATATCTGCTAACTCTTTATTGTGATGGTCTTCCAAAAGATGCTCTACTGACTAAAAGTAACTTTGCAAGTACATAACAACTTATTCTAACCCTACCAGTCCAGTAATACTCTGCTAGCACCATATTGAGAGTTAGTAGATATGTAGGTGCAATGTTACTTATAATCAAAAGAATCCGTTAAAGGGACCATCAAAATGTTTAATGTATCATCCCTATGTGCCACATACTGTATATGTTGCATACTCTTTTTGCACTCCCAGGTGCAGGATCCAAATTGAGAGTCTTAACATAACTCATCAAAACTGGTATTGGACATGTCTTTGGTTTTGGACATGAAACGCAAACCTGATTCTCATATTCTTCAAAATCCTATTTCTGGTTCACTTAACAACATTTTTAACTGAAAAATATTGGCATATAGATATAAAAAGAACTAGAAAGTTTCTGTAGAAACATGTGCATGGACAAGTATTGCAATATTTATGAAGTAGAAAGTATAGCCAATCGCAAGATGAGGTTTTTTTTTTGTAATTTCATCACGTAGGAACGTCTCAACCAATAATTCGGGATGTTTTTTGGTGCATTTAGACCATTTGATCATGTTTTGCATGTGTGTGTGCAGGCGCACGTGTATTAATACCGAAATGAAGCCTTGCATGAAAGCTAATTCATCCTCACTCTCATTACCTCAGCATGGGGGCTCTTTCACAAGTAATGAATTTTAATTTTCCCGTGCCCAGCAAAGGTTGACAGACATACCAATCACATAGCATTCAAAATGATATTACCTCTCGCATTAGTTCTCATTTAATCTTCTGCCAGCTTAAAGCCACAGACTCTCTGTGAAAAGAGAATTGATCAGATAAGCATGCTTTTCATTCCAAAGGCACTAATCATAAGTGCGCACGGGGGGAAAAAAAATAAATAAAAAAATAACAGCTGGTCGGCCTACTTGTTTTTCAGTGGTTGTCTTTTGATCTGGGAGAAAGATGTGCTTGATATACCTTGATGGACTTGCTGTGACCTTATATATTCTTCAGTAATATTAAAGCTTTAATACTAATTTGGAGACAATGCCATTGGTTTCGTTTGTCATAAATATTGCAGTTAAATTCAAATCTTTAACACTTCCCAAGAGGAGTATCTTTTTAATTTTTTCAATTGTTTTGCACTTGACATGGACAGGCCTCAGTCTTGAAACACAAATAGAATGAATTTCTCTTGATCCTATGTTTTACTCCTGAGAAATACAGTTTCCTTTAAAGTACACTTTTTTTTTTTTTTTTATTCACAACCAAATTATGTGTTTTAATTTTCTAACTTACCATTTTTTGTAACATATTACATAAAAACATATTATATATTTTATTTAATGTATATAATGTAAGATCATATTTATACTGTATGTATCTATTGTCTCCTAAGAGACAGAGTTGAAAGATTTTTGGAAGTTTTTCAAGTCATGCTTTGAAAGATTCTTTTTGAGATTCAAGAGACGAGTCATCTGTATTTGTGGTACATTTTTACTGCAGAGAAAGACAGTAAATTATAAAAATGTTTGCTAGTAGTTCATTCTGTCAACCTGTAGCAGATAATAAGTTATTTTGAGTTTCACCGGGTAAAAAAGAAGATTTATAATACATGAGACCAAGCTGAAGGACTTTGCCAAGTTTGGTGGACATGAGGTTGCATTTTCCAAGAGGAGGATTGTGCCAAAAGGATTTAGAAGCATTCAAATTAGTTTTGTTTATTTCAATATTGTCTTGAAGTATCGGGTCTTGGGGTCAAAAATATTGAGAAATACTACACCAGGGTAAAGTAACATAAAAATTTGTGTCTTGGGTTGATGATTTTAAAACAAAGGCTAAAAAATGTACTTTAAGAAAAGAAGAAAATATTTGATGAAATTTAGCTTTCTATTACTTGTTCACCAAACAGCTGACAAAAAAAATCACAATAATTAATTTACATGATGCCAGTCCATCAGTTAACATCTTGTGAGTGCTTGCAAGAAACATATATATCATAAGTCTGCATTAACTGAAAGTTTGCCACTGGTTTTACTTCCTTATTGAGAGAAAGAAGGCTTGGGGAAAAAAAATCATTGAGTAAATAATCTGGTATTTGATGAGCAAGGTTAAAAAAATTATGCATATTATAAGACAATGAAAGCATTTTTAACCTTGCATGAATGTCAACCTGTTGTTGGGGACTCCCAAAACCAAAATATGAACCTTTCATTACCCATTATAGGGCCACTAAACTATTTATAACTTTTATAAACTGATACAATTTATTTATTTTAAATACAAAAAAAAACCTATGTACATAAATATTTAAAAACTTATTTACATTTATAACTTCATAAACTGTTACTTCTGGTCAATACTGTATATGGATCATTCATATAACGCTTCCTCTTGCATGTCCTGAGGGTAAGTAAATGTTCATTTTTAGGTGCACTATTCCTTATAAGTAAGTTTTGTATAGTTTACTCTGTCAATCCAACATAATAAGACAGGACTGAGGTGCCTCATGAGCTATGAAAATGCAACCTCTGAGCCATAGAGTTTTCCTCTGGGTTACTGAGAATCACAAAGCAGCTGCCACAGAGAGATTCGCCCTGAGCTGTCGTTGAATCCTGTTGTGCAACATTTCTACAAATGCTTACTGCTGGCTTTAATGCTGAAGACTAAGGCAGACACATTATTCCAGATAGGGGGGTGTTATCGCTGTGTAATGAATTGAGATTGTTGTTCCTTTGGCTGCTGTGTGGTTATTTGTTAGCTTTTTTGATGGTGCCCAAAGCATACAATGTATTCTACAGTGGCTTGCTTGGCTGCTTTCTGGTCATTCATCAACGAGTGATTTCCATTATGTGGTGCACTCAGCTGAAACAGAAAAAAGCATTTCTGGATGTGTGGTTCATTCATTCATTCATTCATTGCTGCTTCCTGCTAAACCTACAGTAAGAACAAGTGTTTATGAGATATGTCAGCGCTTTAATTCCCCACTGAGATATGTAAGTATTTAAGTTGATTTAATAAGAGCAGTGTTTGAAAATCAAAACTGTTTATACAAGCAGTCAATCAAGTCTGTTAGAACAGTTAACAACGTTTCCCGAACTGCAAAGTAACTCTGATTAACCACCATAGTACAATGCATTGTTTTGGAAAGGAACTAGCTACACATGACTGTTTCCCGAACACGGTCACATCTCCGTCTTAGTTCAACAATATAGGGCAACTGTTAATGACGTCACACGCATGTGGTGGAAAAATAACTCCTGCTATTTAACTGATTAGAGATCTCCAAGATGCTGCTGTATTGAACATGACACATATTGACTAATTTACAATTTTTTGTTCACTGTCATTATGCTTTATTTGATCTTTGAATCATCTCGCGTTCCCTCTTATGTCATACTCCGAGGTTCCCTAAGCCTAGCACATGCACCTTTTCAAAAACAGGGTTTAGAATAGACATAAAACATAAAACTCATTTTATATTTAGATAGAATGGAAGATAAAGATAGTAATACATGTTTGTTTGCTTCTTGTGTCCAAGTGCATATTTTTTAAAGCCCATGTATCTTTCTAACAAGAAACTATGCATCCAACCACAGGTCCAAAATGGAGTTCTAACCATGTTCGTTTGTGACGTTGACTGCGAACATTCGTTTGAACTACCGAATCATTGAACTGTGCTGGTAATGATGAAACTTGCGTCCATAGTAGGCTAACCATGCTTTTGGGAAATGCACCCCTGGTCTCATAAAATATGTACCTCTGTGCACTTTTTGTGCAGCACTGTTTTTACGTGCATTACTGCACATTCCACTGCAGTTTTAAAGAGAAATTTCTCTATTGGCATTAAAACACAGGTTCAATACGTGAACTTTGGCAGATTTTTATTACATTGACATAGATATGTTTTGTCAAACCGTAGTTACACGGTTCAAACCAGTGCTCCTGATCTCTCAAGTACATGTCTGTACAAAACTCCCATCTATGAAAACCCATATATATAAAGCTGTGTGTGATGGTAACATTCAAAAGCATCAGTTTTTAAAAATCCCAGAAAATTAATATTGTTTTGAAGTCATAAAATTATATTCTTCAAAGAATTGTGTTTTAATCTAAACTGTAAATTTGTGTGAAAATGAATAAAAGTAATCAGACCAGTAGTCTCAGACGTCAAGCCCACGGAACGTTGGCTAAACGCCTGATGCATATGGTACACTTAACTGGAAACACTTCAGGAATGCCGAAGTCGTCAAATGATTGGTTGAATTTTATCGGATTTCCGGGGGACGCGAGTGTCGCGTTTATTTTCGGCGGAAGAAAAACTGTCGTGTTTACATGAGTGACAATGAGCATTTATCAAGATCAATTAAACAGTGGATTCTCAAAAGTATGCGAGGTTCACAGCATAGACTCTTTAAGAGATGTCCCAGAGTTTTGTTTGAGGCACTTAGTGGAGACAAAAGAGATATTTTAGCCTGTTTGCCGATGGGATTTGGGAAGAGTATTATTTTGGTGTAGAACCATCTCAAGGAAGATCAGTAGAAATGGACAGCACCTGAGTAAAATATATAAGTGTCACAGTAAAGAGTCTGAGGCTACGTTTACACTAACCTGGATAAATTTGAAAACGGCGTTTTCCCGTAAAAACGCTCTGCGTCAACACTATCGTTTTCAATCGTTTCTGAATACTTGATCATCCACACTGAAAAAACTGAAAATGCTTACGTTCCTGTACTGCGCATGCGTGAAACGTAAGACGATTCGATCTGCGTAATTTGCATCTGCTGTTTATTTACTTACATTACGTATTCTTTGAAGCTATCTGGAGCATTTACAAACTGACAGTAATCCTTAATAGGGCTGTAAAAATTGAGAGAAAACAAAACAACTGCTGTACAACGCCGTCAACCATCAGTTGAACTGGTCACATGACTGCATCATATCACTAAAATGCGTCATAGTTTTCGAAAGTCTCCGTTTTCATAGTCCACACTGCAACGTGAAAACGATGTTTTCTGAAATCTTCACTTTGGCCGGAGTTTTAAGAAATATTCGTTTTCTGTGATTAAAAACTGGGTTTTCGTGTAAATGAGAGGCCAAACCGCAGGGAAATATCTGCTTTTTCCCTTCGTGTAAACAGGGCCTGAATACTTTGGACCATGTAATATTACAGTTTTTCTTTTTTAATAAATCTGCAAAAATGTCAACAATTCTGTGTTTTTCTGTCAATATGGGATGTTGTGTGTATAAATTAACTTAAAGGATTTTAGCAAATGGCTGCATTACAACAAAGAGTAAACAATTTAAAGGGTTCTGAATACTTTTTTAAGTCTATTTTTAATATACACTTGCAATTAAACACTTTTTTTAGGCAAACACTTCAGAAACATTCAATGCAATAAATACCATGAATCAATTACACCATCCAAACGTTTTCAAAATATGTTTCACAGCATCTAGTAAAAAAAAATGTTTTATTTACAATAAAATATGCACCTATTATGAGCAGAATTAAGATTAGTGCCTGACTTTTTTATTTGTTAACAGTTTTTATGTAATGGTGCATATTTTTCTCTCTCTTGTTTGATTTCAAGTCAGTTTACTGCATTTACAGGCCACAACTACACAAAAGGCAGTATTTAACTGATGCTGAAGCTTTGCCCTGTTGTAATAAAGAGCCAAATGGAGCAAATACAGTAGCTGATCTGGGATCTGTTTTAAGTGGTTTGGACTAAAAAGTGAAACGTAAGCTGCTGACCCATCATCCACCTGTACAAGCACAGCAACGTCTGCTCTCACAGGGACAAGTGTTTAACAGCCCATACACAAATGTCTTACTTTTATGTTCATGGCATAAGAGCTACAATAAAAAGTTTAAGGAGATCTGAGAATGAAGCCAACAAGGTATTAGTGAAAAATACAGCAAGTGTTTAGATATTTTTCTGAATGCGACTGTCGTGTTTTCTTCTTTTTTTTATGATAAATGTAATTATTTGTTTGTTTGGCAAGCATTTTTATCCAAAAGTAACATACATTGCATTTAAGACATTTAAAGCATTTTCTGGGAATCAAATATGGCTAGCGCCAGGCTCTATAGTTTGAGATACATGAATATTAACAATTAAGATTTATGGACTTTTATAAAGTCTCTTATAAAGTTCTTTCTGAACTATTATACAGTTGGATAAACTCAGTTTCTTTGTGGAACATAGTTCAGTTTGGGTAAGTGTATTAGATCAGCAGCCTGTCTCAAAAGATAACACTTTTTGTGTAGATCATGAAATATGGGATTTAGGAAAAGTCTGTTTTGAAATGTAATTATGAAAGATTTAGACTAGGATAAAGAATATGACGTTGTTTTGGGTTGAAGTGCTTATTTGGGTTATAGTGCTTATAAACTTTCTTCCCTTTGCAAAAGATCTATAATTCTCAAAGCACTAAAATTTAGGATTTTTGTAAATGTAAGAAATTCAAGCTATACAGGTAAATTGTTGTTTATGTACCTATAGGTATGATGAAAAAGGTTTGCCTGGGGCGTGCTGGTCAGAAAACAAGGTGTGTTCGGGGGCATTGTAGGTTAGATTGTTAAAAGGGGGCCCATAATCTCATTAGAGTTTCATTCACATCAACGACAAGAAGAGTCTTTTTGTCAATGAAGCACAACTCACTCAGAAGTATTTTTCTAACCTAGCAGCTCTGTTGGTTAAGTCTAGAGAACCAGGGGGGTATTCCTGAAAGCTTGGTTCACTTACCATTTGTTAAAGTATAGCCTCTGGGTTATCTGGGTGATTTACCCCAAACCTGCATACCATGAGTATGTTGGTTCGAAAACACCTGAGAAGAGTTAGTTTAGCCCTGTTATAAAAAACAAAACTGTTACCGTCATGGAGAG
>JAUCMU010000027.1:1245737-1285580 GCA_032275025.1 Enteromius treurensis | reverse complement strand
ACAAAGCACATGGGACAGAATGAAAACAAAACAAAGAAGCACATGGACATGATCAAACATAAACACAAGAACACGCCTATGGTGTGACATAGCCCCTTCCCAAGGCACGGCTTCCAGACGCAAGATAAGAAGGGGCCTAAGGGGGGCGTGGTTGGGAGTGACACCCTCCAGGGCGGAGCAGAAGGTGGAGACGCCCACCGGGCTTTGCCAGGCCACGAATAATCTCTCCTGAGCCGACCAAACAGTTCATGAGCCCTCCAGGGCGGTGCAGACAGTGGAGCAGACCACCTGGCCCTACCAGGCAGTGATGATGCTCTCCTGTGCCGAGCAAACAGTTCATATGCCCTCCAGGGCAGAGCAGGCGGCGGAGAAGCCCACCGGGGCAGAGCAGGCAGCGGAACCCTTCTTCTGGGCGGAGCAGGCGGTGGAGAAGCCCACCGGGGCGGAAAAGACGGCGTAGACCTCCTTCTGGGTGGAGCAGGCGGCGGAGAGGCCCACCAGGCCGGCGCAGGCGGAGGAGACATCCTCCTGGGCGGCGCTGACATTGGGAATGCCTGCCAGGGCAGATCAGGTGGCGGGAATGCACACTTGGGCGAAACGGACAGCAAGGCCATCTTCCAGGGCAGAGCGAATGGAAGCAGAACCCCTCTGGTTCGGCCAGGAAATGACAAAGCCCTCTTGGGGCCACAAGACTGACTTTGCGCCCTTTGAAACCTGACCGACAGTGAGTGGGCCCTCCGAGGCCAGACTGGCCATGAATTTGCCCTCCTAGACCAGACTGACACTGACATCGCCCTCTGTGACTGAATCGACAGGGAAGACACCCTCCCTGCCATGCAGGTTCCGGATCACAGACAGCGTCTGGAGGATCCGGCCATGTTGGGTCCAGATCACAGACTGGGTCTGGCAGATCCGGCCACCATGAGTCTGGGTCACAGACCTCAGATAGCTCGACAGGCTGAGAAACCAGGACTAACTGGACTTGACACGGTCCTCGTACCGTGCTACGGGGTTGAGACCCGTTACATGCAAGTGGATCAGGAAACGCTGGGATGGCCGACAGCTTCCCTAACTGTAGCCCTGCACCCAACTGGACATCACTCAGCCCCTCTCGCTGAGGGATGTGAACAGCGCCCTCTGTGGGCGTCTCGGGAACCACCGGCATGGTAGACAGCTCCTCCGCTGTCGCTCAGTCTCTGGCTGGATAACCACTGGGTTTGCTGAAGGCAGTTCTCCTGGCTGAATTAATTTTGGCACCGATATACCCCCATACTCCTGGCGAGTTTGGAGTTGTGGAGGATGAGAAACCGGGGGGGGGAGTTTGATGTCACTGGCAACCACGGATTAGGCAACGCGGGCATTCCGCACTGCGCTGGCAACCCCGAGGTTGTATTGGCGTTCTCTGCTTCGGCCGCCATTTTGAATGCCAGTTCAAATATCCCCTGGATTTTTCTCGCTGTGTCCAAAGAAAGAATCAATGGAGGTGGAATCGGGATCGCAGGAGCTTCACTCGGCGATCCGCACCGCGAAAATGAAACCGAAACCGCGTCCTGCGGCTCGGCAGAGCGGGATGATCTCGGTGGCGGACCGCGCCTGATGGCGAGCCAGGAACCATGTAATTGGATCCGTGGATGCGGACCAAGGTCTGCGAAGATGTGTGCGTTCGCTGGGGTGAACGCCATCCTCTCTGTGGTCGGATGTTCTGTCACGAACTGTCGTTGTGGTGAAGCGAGTCGCGAGCTTTTCCAGCGGCAGGGAAACACGGGAGGCAGGGAAATTACTTGAACGATGAACATTTAATAATAAACAAGGAAAAACTGAAACAAAGCAAGACGAACATGAACCACAAACGTACATGCAACTTCAACATCCGACAAACGATCAAGACATGGGGAGTGATATTTATACAAAGACAATCTAGGACTCAAAGACGAAACACCTGGGATGAACAGCTGTGACTAATCAAACAATGATGACATAGGCGGGGTTACAAACGAGGCATGAGGGAACTGACAGGTAAATAAACATAAAGCACATGGCACAACATCAACAACATTCTGATAGAAAATACAGACAGAACATGCCTACAGCGTGACAGTGGCGAAGGTCAGGCAATGGGCGAACTTAATCCAAGAGGGCAGAGACGAAGGCCAATATCCAAAGGCAGGCGAGGTCGATAATCCAGACAGAGAAACACATGGAAACACGGAGAGACAAGAATGGCTGAACAAAGGGATAAACATTTCACAGACAACCGGAACTTAAATCTTTTTTTTTTTACAGCAAATTATTGACTGCCAAGAGCTTGTTGCCAGTGAAACGTTTACAACCCAGACATTATAGAAGCTATGATGAAGATAAACCTGTGTTGTTTCATTATTTAATGGTAATAGAAAAACTGTATGTTGTTGATTTTTAAGGATAATGACAAAAAAAAGTAAAATACAAAACACACAAGAACCACAGCTGTATAAAATGCATAGTAAGTTTAGGGACCTCTTAAAAATGCCATTTTTATGATGACAGATTTGTTTTACGTCAGTTGGGTTGCTGAGCAGCCTTTTTTTTGTTATCCTTTGGGTTTTACATGTTGATCGGAAATGGCAGCTTTGAGGCAGTGAGTGAGCTTTTCCTTTCTGGCACTGCTTGTGTGTGTGTGTGTGTGTGTTTTAATTCACTGTCAATATTTGTGTTTACAGCTTAAGATATTACAGCCTATTAATGGCCCTTTTTATGGTTACATAATTATACTCACTATACTTACTCTGGTCTGTCATTGTTTTTTTTTTTCGTTTTTTTTTTCATAGATAAACCATTTTATTGACAGGAAGAACAATCATTTCTAACAGTTCATAATCTTCTAATGTTGCTGCTGATCAGTGCACATTTCCAGGGGCTTCCGCCCCCTCAAAACCTGCTTTCATCTACAGCTAAAGTCAGTGATTAGATTAAAACTACAGTATAATGGATTAATCAGTGGAAGCCTGTGAATTACTTAATTTGATTACACTCCAAGAACTCTCCTTAACCTCAGTGTTAGCTTTTGCTTTGCATATAGCTCTCAAGGAGAATACTCTTGTCATACTCTGTATCCTTTCCCACTGACACTGGTACGGTAAATAGTCCTGACTTTCATATTGAATAGAAAAATGTTATAGAATAGAATAGAATTTTGTTCTCCATTGATGGTTCTGACTCTGCATCCCTCTCTTTCTCTGTATCCTTCTACCAGGCAGAGGCAAGACTGGCAGCTAAAAGGGCAGCCCGGGCCGAAGCTCGAGAAATCCGTATGAAGGAACTGGAGAGGCAACAGAAAGAGGTCAGGACATAATCTGTTTGGCAGACTGTTACAATTCTACTGTTTATTCTTAGAATCTACTAAATGGCCTGCAAGGTTCTACATAAGATGATAACTATTTCACATTGTAGTTGTGAATGCAGTACACTCTTTTAAGCAATATCATACAAGTAAGAGTGCAATTACCAAAAATTTATATTTCCAAATCAGTATGGCTCGTTTTGTCTCTTTTAACTCTTTTAGCTCAATTTTAACATAAAATATTTAAAAACGAAAATACATTTTTGCTCTGACATTTTAGAACTCTGCTTGCAATAAAACAGTTTCACTTTTTTCTTAAAAATATTGCTTTTATTTTGACATTTAGTTTATATCTACCATAAACATAGCATGTAAAATATATTCCTTCAAATACTGAAACCATTAAGGGTTAATTTGTTGTAATTTTGAATCATTTTCTAAAAGACTTTCTAAAAGATAATACTTTTGGTTCTGTACAGATTCTAAATATCTTTTTTATCTGTCAGATTTATATTCTTCATACCTTTTCTGATTTATTTACTCTTCTATAAGCTCTTTATATCTTACTTTTCCTGGCTTACTTTCTTTCTTTCTCTTCAACCTGGTCTCCTCACTGTTCATTTAGATATATCAAGCGCAAAAGGTAAGATCTGCCCCTCCATACTCTTCATTTCTTTCTAATATTACTCAAATTTGCTCATTAGAAATATAAGCTGTAGTATTTTGCATTATTTTCTGTGCAACTTGAATTTTATGACCATCAGTTAACAAAAACATAATCAATGCTTGAAAAACAAAATACAGGAGAAGTCCCACATTAAAAACCATGTTTTCTTTCACACCTGTTTTTAAGGTGTGAGGTATTTCCTCATATTTCTTCCTTATACTTTCATAACCCTTCCTCACTTGATCGTCTTGCTCTCCTCCTCTCTGCACCAGAAATACTATGGCCTGGACAGCAAATGGGGCCATATTGAACAGTGGATGGTATGACCTGTCATTATACCACACTGCTGCATGCAGTAGTAGCATGCAGTATATAATTGCATTAGAAAATTCAGGTCCTGAATGCAGCTAACTATCGTAATGTCCTCCAGAGAATAAAATGTGATTGGCTGATGTTGCATGTCTTTTAGGCAGTCTGTGTCTGATCCTCATTTCACAGGCTTAACTGGAGCAGTGGGGGGCAGGAGGCCCATCTGACATGTTAGGGCTTAGCAGAGGTGGTCATAACATACAGTAGGATTATAGGGCGGTCGCATGACCCACATCTTAAAGTACTCAACCCTCCCCTCCCACCCCTCCAGACACCCTGTCTGAGCCCTGTAATAAATCCTGATATGACAGACAGCATGATCTCTTAGTGCATGCTTTGTTCAGTTTTGGCAGTGTTTAATAATCATGTGACCTTTTGACTTAAAACTTCCTGCTTTCTGTCCTATTTTCCTTCTCTGCTTTTCAGGAGGACAGTGAGCGGTATTCCCGCCACTCTCGGAGACATACCTCGGTCTGTACCTCTCCCTCTGCTTTTCATTCTTTTTTATTCACTTTTTATTTAATACTACGCTCTTACTTGCTGCTCTTCTTTTTTCACTATTTTCCTACACATTTGTTCGGTTTTGTAGTGTGCTGTTTAGACTTCAGATGTCCATCACCCAAAAATATAAATCACATTATTCAACTAAATTATGTCATAAAATACCAACCTGATGTCATGACGAAAACTTTCCTGTGGGAACTTTTTCGCAAGCCGCAAAATACGTACCAATAAGAACACATCACTGCCGTTTCCAACAAAAATGAACACTAGAAGTGGTAAAACAGTGAGCAGTATAATTGTTTTTGATAACAATGTTATGATTACAGCTCCACATGTTTCACTTTCCAGATGTGACAAGCTTGCTCGTTAGTTAAGCTGGCACGAGTTTGACTTAGCATGCAGAATCCTTGGGTACAAATCTGGTGAAAACATGACTCACGATGTAAGAGCTAAAAGATGAAAGACAAAATAAAATAACATGTTTGTTATTGTGTTTTTATGTCACATTCATTTTTGTTCCTATCGGGTAGGTTTATGTGTAGTCTAATGCAATCTAAGATTTCCATACAGTTGCAATGATATAAGGCTGTTTGATTCTTTTTTTTTTTTTATGATTGGTTCTACTAATCTATAAATAACTGTTTTTCAAACATCTCTAATATTAATTGATAATCTCTTCATGTAGTCTGGAACAGTGCTAAAATTAGTAATTGTTGACAACAGAACAGCTAGTTTATGCTAAACTAATATCATTATATTAAAAAGACCATTTTAAAAAGGTTGGAAATTTAATTTCATTTCATTTTTTCAGCTGACAAAACAAGTAATGTTGTAAACTATTAATCTAATTATATCGTATAGGGGTACAATTTACATACAGTATGCTTAAAATCCTTTTTAATCAAAAACAAACTCAACTCCCTGTTTTCTTTCTCTTCCTGTCTCAGATATCAGATGACGAGGAGCGAATGTCTGTTGGGAGTCGGGGCAGTCTGAGGGTTAGTACACTTGTGATGTTATTTGGATTATAAAATAATAATAGAAAAAGTTATAATTTATGCCAGTGTTTACCACTCAAAAAGAAGTGTGGAATCCTGCATTTGTTGTAATTTTCTATAATTTAATAACAGTATAAGAAGCCATTTTCACTTAGTTTTAATGTTCTTATAATTAAATAAAATACTTAAATGACAACAGTTTTTGGCATCAACCATAAACAGACAAGTATGGTGGTTATGTAGTAAAAGGGCTTTTGAGGTCTTGCTTTTTTTCTTGAATTTTTCATCAGTTTATTTTCACGTATCTCTGTCAAGTGTGTGATCAAAGTGTATCTTTGCTCAAGACGCTGAAGTTGTATATAAAATTCCTATTTGTTTATTTGAAACAACTTTATTAAATCATTAAATATTAATATTAATTGGAATTGATTATTGATTAATGAGTCAAGATTTTGTACAACTGCGTTTTGCACAAAGAGCACTCTCACTGCATTTGTCCTCCTTCATTCATTCAGACTTGCTGAATCACACTTGTGCGACAATCTGTCACCTCGGCTACTTTCATGTTTTTTTTTCTTCATTTCTCATACTCACATTGTCCTTTTGTCCTCCTCTGCTTACCGTAGGGCCACCATACAGATCTCTGCAGCAGCACCAGCAGTCTGCCTTCAGCCAGACTACAAAATGGACGGGTCGGTCCCTCTCACAATCCCTAACAACCCCTCTTTATTTCTTTCTTTAGAATTAGTTCTCTTTTTCATTGTTTTATCTTATAACCCTTTCTTCATTTTGACTGCTTCCCCTTCTTCAGTCATTTCACAGGAACATCTGTTTTCAAACAAATGTCATTAAATCACAACAGTAGGGTTCTGGACATAAAAATCCTATTGAAAAGATCCTTAGCCAGACATTTTTGTTTGTTATCTAATTTTATTTAAATTTTAGAATAAAAAAACTGTGTGGTGATGGTATACGCATTTGAAAACAAAAGTAAAGTAAAATTTACTTGTTTACAATTCTAGAGTAGTACATTACCCACAATATCACTGTGAAATACACTAATCAGAGAAATCACTTTTACTAAAACGAACACTACGTTATTAAGGTTAATCAGTTAAATTTTGCTGACAAAAAGGCATAAATTCTCTATAATTTGCAGACTGAATTCATAACAGCATTCAAAGCGTTTTATGGGGTGTAATCTGTGCTTATCTGAGTGATCAGTATATAGTTAAAACAAATTCTAGCAAATATTGTACTGCTGTGATTAATTCTGGAGCTGATTTACTTGGCTTAAGGGTTGCATTTCTGTATTTATTAAATGACTATTGAGAATGGAAATGGAATGAATAGAAAACCATAACCAAGGCAGATGCAAAAGTGAGCTGTCATTATTGTGGTCTCTACAACTTGTTTTGAATGTTGTGCTTTATCTGGTGGGATTCAGTGTTGTAATATAAAAGAAAATCTAAAAGTTTATTTAATAGAGAGTTGATTTATTTTACTCGAAGAACATGTAATATTGAAATGAAATGTTATAAGCATATATATATTTTTTACTCCTCTCTCTGTTTAATTTTAGCCCTCTGCGCTTTTTAGTGAAACCCCCCGTTCGAGAAGTCACAGGGTTTGTTTCCAGTTGTCATCTGCATGCAACTTTAGATCATTTGTTCACTCTGTTTCAATTTGGTGAATACATGGCACATATATGAATGAACAAAGATATAGTTCATCCAAAAATTGAAATTCTGTTGTCATTGAAACCCATACAACCTTCTTTCTTTGTGTGGAACACAAAAGGATGCTTTAAAGTACACTTATTTTGATGAGTTTGCTAACATTAAAGCATGTGCAAAGTACCTGATTTTAACTGTAGTATGATATTCAATCTTACATTTAGAGTCAAATTATTTTAAATGTACTAACTGCTTATAATTTACTACAGTGCAATTAAAAAGATAACATTCTATTGTAGAAAAATTCTGCAAGATTTCTCCGTCTCAAGCTTTATGTTTGGAAAACCTTTAGAGCAAAATGCTGACAGAAGTTTCATTTTTGATTGAACTCTCTTATTTAGGGCCGTGTGTTTGTCTGTGTCATGCGACCTGCATGCAGTTTAGTAATCCGATAGACAGAACCTCTTTGGTTACAGATATGTTGACAAGTCTCTGGCTTCCAAAGCCTCTTACTCAGACATCTAACGCAGCAATCAATTCTTTATTTAGTCATTTCATAAGTGCTCAGAGTACATCAGAGTGTATTAAGGTTGATGGTTAATGTGATAACGTTCTGTAAACACGTAAAGAAGCTTTCTTTGCGCTCCTCTGTATGTAATGAGCATTTCCCCTCCTTGATGTGTTTAAAGTACATCTTCCCTGATTGTTAGCATCCCTGTTCGGTCTCATTTCATGGCGGTGAACCATTTTGGATACATAAAGCGGTCATTTAAAGGTCTTGAAGTGTTTGCTGTGTTTTTCGTGGTTATGTCTGAGAGATATAGAGTGTGTGAGGTGAATGTACAGTAGTATGGTGAGGTGTTCTGTTCTGTCTGCAGGGGTCACTGCATGAAGAGAGTTCATACTCTGCCAGTAGGCGTTTCAGTGGCTCCAGCGCTAGAGGCGTAAGGCCCGATCTTTACCTATATCTCTGACCGCCGCATGACTTGATACCCAGTGCTACTCTAAGCTTGTTGAGCGTCTTGCATGGTTCTGTTTCCAGACTTTAGGCTTGACTAGGTGTTGTTTGTGTCTTTGTTTATGTCTTGAAGTTTCTCTGAGGAAAGTTTGGGCACCTCCACTCCACTGTTTCTCCCCTAGTAATGAGAGTGGGACTGGTGCTGTATGTACCGTGTGTAAAGCATGGTTAATCGTCTTGGATTAAATTTCTTTCTGTCTTTTGTGTGGTTAAAGTTTGGTTGTTTACTTGTCAGAAAGACTGGATCTCCTTCACACAGAAACCCGCTGATGCTGTGTGTATGTCAATGTGTGTTTTGGTTTGGTTTTACACTACGGTTCAAAAGATTTATTTTAAAGAAACTAAAGCTGTTTTCAGCAAGGATAGATTTAATTGATCAAAAGTGACAGTAAAGACATTTATTGTTTCAAAAACTGTTAAAGTGCCCCTTTAATGTTATGAAAGCCTCCAGACAACAGGTTGACATGCATGCAAAGTCAAAAAACACTTTTGTTTTCATATAATATGCATTTGTTTTTATCTTATACAGTATGTTCCAAACCCCTCGATTTCATTTAAAGCAGTGTTGTGAACATTTAGGCCCAATCCCAATTCTATTTTCTACCCCTTTGCCTACCCCTCACACCTTCCCCTTGCTCCTTGAAATAAAGTGGATAGGGGAAGGGTTAAATATTTTCCCCTAAGAAATGAGACACCACTACACTGTTAAACGTCATCATCCATTGTCACTAGCTCCTAATGTTACGTCAGAGGACATGCGCCGATGTAAGAACCGTTTATTAACATGCACACATATATGGCCGTAAACAAAACAAAACAACGTGCTACCGGGTATATGACATAAAAATATATTTCCTAATATTCCAAATTCCAAACTTTAGAGATTTTTTTGCAAACATTTCTTTACAAAACATCACTGCAAACACAAACACTAGACCGATGGTAATATACGTATAGTGACAAATTGTCATAAAAATCCTTAATAATGGATTACATTTATGCGTTTGCTTGCTCGAGTGAGCGGCCATGTTGGAAATTTATCTTAGCCCTTCGTTTGAAGTGAGGTCTCAAAAAATCTTCGTTTTTAAGGGCTATCTAGCCCTTCCCCCTACCCCTCCAATAAAAAGAGAAATGAGACACCCCTAGCCCTTCACGTGAACGCGCCAAACGGAGGGGTAGGGGAAAGTGTATGGGTAAGGGGTAGAATTGGGATTGGGCCTTTACGCTCCAAAAGTGGCACCTAGTGGCAAATATTGCATTTGCAGTTTCATAATCAAGTTTTTCGTTCAGTTGATCTTTCTTTCGAGAGCCAAGAACTTTATACACGGTGCACTGTCATATTCAAAACTTTGAAGGGTGTTTTTATTTACTTAGAGCTATGTTTACAAACTGCATAAAAATTGTAAAAGAAGATCCATAGAGGAACTTAAACAACTCTTAGGACCAAATCAGCATGTTACAACAATTTCGGAAGCACTGTGCTGCTGAAAATTCAACTGGGCCATCACATAAATGACATTTTACAGTATATTTTAATGGTCATTTTTACAATATTTCTGTCTGTACTGTATTTTTGATCAAGCCTTGGTGAGCCTGAGAAACTTTATTCAAGATTCTCACTAAAACCTTTGAATGGTAGTGTTTATAATTTCTGAAACTTTGTCATACTTGTCAGATCCTATAGATGTTCTCTTATGCTCTCTTCCTGCTAACATTTTCTCTACCTGCATTCTGGTCAGCCTTCAGACTACAATGGCTTTCTGGGCTCCAGTTCCAGAGCCTCCTCTAGGGCGAGTTCAGCCCGTGCCAGTCCAGTGGTGAGCTTCCCTTTTCTATCACTGATCAAGCTTTAGTTCTGCAGTTTCAAGGTCACGTCTGCCGTCTTTGTAATATATAGAGGTCCATAGAAAAACTGACCTGCTCTTTTGCTCTTCTGCATATCCTGTTCCTCTTACTAAAATCTTCAGTATCATGTGGAATTAGCATGAATCTTGTTTGTGCCATGCTCCCTCTAGTGGATGAAGCATGGAATATATCTAAATGGCCCAGTATAGTTTTAGATCAGGGCTGTCCAAACTCTGTCCTGGAGGGCTGGTGTCCTGCAGAGTTTAGCTCCAACCGTAATCAAACACACCTGAAGCATTTAATCAAGCTCTTACTAGGTATGTTAGAAACTTCCATGCAGGTGTGTTGAGGCAAGTTGGAGCTAAACTCTGTCGGACACTGGCCTTACAGGACCGAGTTTTAGCATTTTTTTTTTATTTAGTTTATACATATAAGAAATCTGTATGTTTTTTAATGTAGCATCTACTGAACACACTTAATTTTTTACACAGGTGGAGGAAAGGTCAGATTTCCTGGAAAAGGTGAGTAGGATTATTTTTAGGATGTTAAATAGATTCACAAACATCATGGTAGATTAAAGCACAACAAAATGATTCAGCAGACCAAACTAAACTTAGACTACATCATCAGGGGTCCAGGACAGCCTCCACCCTCTCTGCTGCAACTCTAGCTTCCCTGGCTGGAGGTTTATCACGAAGAGGAAGCTGTGATACCTCAATTTCAGCGGACACTGAGGCCTCCATACGGGAAATGAAGGTAAGTTTGAAGTGTTATTTATCATACTGTATTATAATAACCATGTTCTGTATGTACTGTAATTCCTATTTTTTGTTTGTAGGACTCCCTGGTGGAGGTGGAGGAGAAATACCGTAAGGCAATGGTGTCTAATGCTCAGCTGGACAATGAGAAGACAAACCTGATGTATCAGGTGGACACACTGAGAGACACTCTGATGGAGCTGGAAGAACTACTGTGTGAGACACGCAGAGATTGTGAGGAGAAAGCCAGAGTAAGTCCTGTCAAGTGATGAAACTTTTTAAGGAAAAATCCTATAGAATAACTGACCACTTTTACAAATGCACAATTGTTTCATTTTTTGTTCAGTACAAAACAGGAAACTGATATAGTCATAACCAAGTATATAGTATATTTAAGTATTTTTTTATTATTTATTACAAAAATAAATAAATAAAAACTTTGGACAAAAATGGTGAGTCAAATGAGGTACACATGGATCATTTTGACTAATTTCATGAAAAATTTGAATAATGAAACAAAATATAGTATTTCATAAACTATTACGGTGGATTAAAAGTAAATTGGTTTGGCACACAAAGATATCAACAATCAGTATACACACTGACATAATGTAAGCATCACAAAATGATAAGTAGATTGTAATATACAAGAAATAAACTGAAATGCACACAATCATAAGGATGATCATTGTGAAGTCAGAGTATAAAGCGGTCCTTTTACTATTAGAAATCATAAAATGACCACTGTTCAAATAACTGACTACTAATAATCAGGAAATTCTGTGTTTTTGGTTTTCTTTTTTTTAATGTATGTTAGGACTTCGAGCGAGAGCATCATTCCCACAATGTCTTGAAGTTCCAGTTTGAGGAGATGAAGGAAACCCTGAAGCAGAGTGAAGAGCTGCTTATGGTGAGCATCAGCGATGCATGATGGAATATTCAAAGTCCTTCTGATTCTTTGTCTTCTTGATAGATAAATTCTGTGTTATTCTGTTGTCTTGTCTCACATTTTCCTCTTAATATTCTTTGACCTGTCCCTGTTTTCCTCTGCTTACCCTCATGGCCATGGCTCAGGAAGCCCAACAGTCTCATGGAAAGCAGACGGACTATATTAGAGAGATTGCTGACCTGCAAGAAACATTGGAATGGAAAGATAAAAAGATTGGGGTACAATAAACTTCCATGGCCATTTTCCTTCAATCATATCTCATTAAAACTACTCTTCTTTCGTATTTAACACTTATTCCCCCTTAATACTCATTAACCTATTAACTTGTTAAACAACTGAATGCTTGATGCTGTCACATGATCCTTGTAGTCTTTTCAAACCTTATGTGTTTCCTTTACTCCCCTGCTCTTCCCTTCCTTGATTGTTCACTTTTGTGGATGGCGGCATTAAGGCCTTAGAGAGGCAGAAGGAATATTCAGACACTATCCATGATGAACGGGAGGCACTCAGGGACGAGGTTTGCCGTCTTAGGGATGCTCTAAAGGTAGAGATATAGAAGGAATACTGGCAATCACAGCCAAGATAAAGCAGTCATTATATTAGCATTTGTATTTTGACTTTAAAGGACCATAAATAAATTAGTAATAAATGAGAGATTGACATCAGACTGTATTCTTTCACAGAAAAATGGCATTATGCTGGGATCTGAGATGACGGCCAATGGGGAGTTAGCAGACAGGATGTTTGATGGGCATGCTGATCCGCAGACAGCCTCCCGACTGACTCAAGACTCTCACATGCCCACTGTGAGTGGAGACAGCATGTTAGGTATGATAAACAGTTACCAGAATATATATATTTTTTACTCATAATTTAATCTTTTTAAACAAATCAGCTATTGTCGCTGATTTGTACACACTGTAAAAAATGATAGTGATTTTAACTGTAAAAAACGTCTCCAGGTTATGTATGTAACCAGGGTTCCTTGAGGGAACAAGACACTGTGGCACGCATTTTCTGTGTGACACGCTCTGAATCTGCTGTAGAATCTGTCCAATGGAAGGGCAAGACGTCATGTGACGTCAGACCAGGAATTATATAAGGCACATGCTATCATGAAGAACTGCGCCGGCAGAGGGCGCCGGAGGTATGGCACCGAGACGCAGTGTCTCGTTCCCTCAAGGAACCAAGACGTTCCTTTTCGGGAACTCGAACTGCGTCCGGAAACGCTATGGGAACGAGATACCCACGCCACCAGACTCCAAGTCCCTGCCCTGTGTCTGTGTCTTCAGGGGTGACGTGCAGCTCAGCCCTGTAGCGATGTTTTGGCTGGGCTGAGCGCAACGTCGAGGGCACTGGGGAGAGTGTGATGGTCTGCGCTCTTCCCCAGAACTTGCCCACAGAACTTCAGGACTTCTTCTGCTGGTACCTCTGAGACACAATGATAGTTCTTACGTCGGTCTTAGGCTTGGAAGCCCCAGCAGCAGAGCATCGCCTCTGCGGAGTGCCGCCTCCTGAAACCTGTTGACGACCAAGTTGACAGCGTCGCCGAACAGGCCAGAAGGGGCAAGCGGGGCGTCCAGGAGGCAGACCCTGTCTCAATCTTTTATTTCTGACAGGGTCAGCCTTAAGTGCCTGTCCGCAGCCACCAATCTTCCTTTGGTGCAAGCTGTTTCTTTTGTGGTGCGGAGAGCTAAATCTGCGGTCCTCCGAACCTACCTGTGCCGCATTTGCCTTTTATACTGTACTTCTTGGGCTGACGTCACATGACATCGTGCCCTTCCATTGGACAGATTCTACAGCAGATTCAGAGCGTGTCACGCAGAAGGCGTTCCCATAGTGTTTCCTGATGCAGTTCGAGTTCCTGAAAAGGAACTGAAAATGCTACGGTAAAAACCTGTTAAATGGTTAATGGTAAATTCCTGTAAAATTTACTGGGAAAAAATGTAAACTGACATTCCCAAAAATTCCCTGCATTGCATTTGAGCACCTTCTATATATGTTTATGTTTCATCATTGGATTTTCTCATCACCACCTGGATTTGGTGCTTATCAGTGTATTTTAAATGTACAAAACTGATTTCAGTCTTTTAATAGGATGGTTCCTTTTCAGGAAGTCACACTGCATCAAGACGCTTTGGGAACGCCTCCAGAGCGTCTTGACGCAGTGTATCGTTCCTTCAAGGAACAGGGGTTATATTCATAACCCTGAGACGTTTATTAACATTATATCAATTAATGAAATTATGATATTTAACTGTAAAGTTAACTTAAAACCGTAAAACCTAAAATGTTTTATGGTTGAATTCCGGCAACCACAGATGCCAGTTTTTACCATAAATTTTACAGATATTTTTTACAGTGCAGTTACCAGCTTATATTGTAGTCCAATGGTATTATTATTTATACATATATATAATTTAGCTTTTATGGTATTTTGTTGCTGCATTTTATATTTAAGTCTCTAGAACTTTCTAGAAGTCTCTATTACATTACAAATATGCTGCAAGAAATGCAAAAACTAAATGAAAATATTTAGTGAAATCTTATGTAAATGAGACAAAAATAAGCAAAAATTAAAACATTTGTGTTAAATTAATTTAAAAGATGTAATAACTAAATAGGAAAAAACCTAACTGGAAAGTAAAAAAACTAAATGTTAATGCATTTTCTTCAAAACTAAGTAAAATTAAATTGTCTCCAGACAAAAAGAACAACAAAAAAATGGTATTAAACATCTTTAAATTATAACATTTATAATACTTTAACAGCACAAAAATTAAAACAATTAAACTAACATTGAATAAAATGTGTCAGAGATTGCTCAAAACTATGGCGAGACTACACAGTTGGTAGAGGAAAATCATTTTGGTGTTTTTTCTTTGTTAATCTATGAGGAAATGTTTACTGAATACATCCCCCCATCTGAAGTGATCTACTGTTAAAACCAAACAAAACAGGTCAGAAGATAAAAAGGTACATTGATTCCAAAGCAGAAACTCCACCTAATGTGCCACTTCAATTATTTAAACCTTAAAATCAGATAATATCTGAAATTACAGTATATGAACCACACAAGCAGAGAAAAATAACTGCATAGAAATCAATGCTGCCATTAAAACCTAAGATCTATGTTTGAACCCACAGAGTCTAATGAAGTGGATATTTTTAATACCACAGGAGACAATGATGCACAATCCAGGAACCAGCAAGAGACAGAAGCTGAGCCAGAGTTACAGTTTGTGGAGGACACATATAGCTTGCCAGTAGAGCACAAGGGCACAGCGTTCTTTCTCGATAGCTGTGAGGAAGCTGTTGCTTTGGATGCTGATCTTTTAGTGCTGGATGATGTAAATATGCATAGATGTAAACCGATAAAAGAAACAATAGTCACTGTGAGTGGACTGAGCGTAGAAAATAAAACAAAGACATTCTTCAAGAACAAGCTTAAGATGAAGAGAATCTTTAGCTGCTTTGTGTCATAATTTTTCACAGAATCATTTTGATTTGCTAATGTTTATGATTTAGGTTTTTTTTCCCCAATAATTTGATATATATTTTGCAAATGTACTTTAAATCAATACAAATGAGACTGATCAAGACTTGTTAAGCTGTTAAAATTCTTTCAGTATTTTGAAATTTAAAAAGCTTGATTTAAAGAAAATAAACATTTACATTTCTCATGGAAGATATAGGCTATATACAGTGTTATATGCACAAAATGCATTAACAATTCATTGTGCTTTGGAAGAATGTATACTTTTTCATGTTTACCAATGCTGTAATTGTTATGATGTAATCACCACAAATAAAAAGCAAATAGTAAAAATTGTTTTGTTCAAACACACATACAAATGTAATAAAAATCATGTTAATGATGATGATTAATTATAACTACATATACACATTTTCTAATAATACACAATGATATGTGATAATAATTCAAATAATATTGACATTTATGCATTTTTAATTAATTGCATGACATGCTGATCATTAAATCAATTAAATAATAGAAATTATAAAAAATAGCTTAAGAATTAATACATTGTTTATTTTTTTTTATCATTTCCTTGTCCAGTCACCCTATATTTATTGTCATGTTAATTTCTTGTTAACTGCATTTTTTATAATTCATTATAATAATTAAAATTTTAAATTGACCGCTCCAATACTTTATGCTGCAAAATATTTGTATTATTATTTTGTTAATGCCTACATCGTCTTGTTTTGTGTTACTGTACCTTTTTTTATGTGGCTCATGTGTTGTAAATACTTTTTATTTGCAACTTCCAGAGATCAGATTGAGGAAGCTAGTGGAAGAGAGAGAGAGTTTGCTTGACCAGGTGAGTTTTGTCATTTCATGCTTTCCAAGCTATTCATTGTTTTGCATATGATTAATATTGTGGAAGAACATCTTGTGAAATTCCTGTCATAAGGACTTTGTTAGCGTGACTAATCTGTCTGTGAATGTGCAGGTGCGGAAGTATAAAGCCATTGCAGAGCAGAAACAAAAGAATGGGACAGAAGAAACAGGAAGCACAGATGAAGTTGACCTACATAACGGTCTGGACCCTCATATTTTAGATCTGCAGAGTAAGATACACCTTTACATTTCATTCACCATCTTGATTAAGGCTGGTTTGAAGTGTAGAGTTTTCTATGGAAGCTAGTGTCCATAAAAAATATAAAAGATTATTGCGACTTTTTATCTCAGAATTCTGTCATTGTTTCTCAGAATTGTGAGATATAAACTTGCAATTGTATGAAAAAAAAGTCAGAGTGACTTTATATATCAGAATTCTGACTTTATAACTCACAATTGTGGGATATATAGTTACAGTTCTGACTTTTCCCCCCCCGGAATTGTGGCATATAAACGTCCAATTTTGAGTGGAAAAAAAGGCTGATATGTTCTCAAAACTGCAAGTTTATGGGTGTACTCACACTTGGCATGGTTGCTGTTAGGGCTGAATGATTATTAGTATTTTTCTCGCGATAACAATATTTATGACCCACAATCAGTTATTAAATATCGTCGCGATTTTACAGTATAAAGACCAAACTGTTTTTATAGGCGGAGTTTACGCATTTCCCACTATGACGTTACTGCGTCTAGATTGCAAGCGCTTTCTGAAGCAGTAGAAGAATAGCAAAGGGCTGCAAGATAATCATGGCGCGATATGTAATGCGCATCTTGTCAGTTAAGCCTGTAATCAGCGGAAAATTCCATCAGGTGCGTGATCTTACATTGAGCCGCATTCACTACGCAGAGCAAAATCACGCTGATTATGAACCTGAATTTGCACAGCTCATCAGTGAATAATGGTTCTGCGGCTTAATGTAAGATCACGCACCTGATGGAACATGTTTGGTTTTTTTGTTTTTCTTTATTTGTTGCTGTAAATTGCAATAAGAATTCACAAGTGAATAAAAGTTGGTTACCAAAGGAATAATCGTCATTATTAATCGTGATAAATATTTTGAGAAAAATAATCGTGATAGTCATGTTTTTCTGTTATCGTGCAGCCCTAGTTGCCGTGAACCAGGCCCGAGTACGATTTTCCTCCCTCACCACTCCCACTTTGGCCTGCACTTACATACGGTTTCAGCATTCGTGCCGCAACACTCTTGCGTCATAATGGTGCAACGGTTTCAGGATAAACCCGAAGAGCTGCGCACTCACGGAGCGCAATGAAGTCCATCGCTGTGTTTACTTTGTTGATAGTAATTTTGAGTCGTTTGGTCTGCGGTGGTCCACAGCCCTCTCACAGCCTATTGTTAATCAGGTATATCACTTTTGTTGGTTTTGGAGCATCGCAAAAACGTGACGTCGCCGCATCCTGTTCCATGCCCCAGCACACCAACTGAACCGTGCTCTGGCACACCTCTTCCAAGCGGGCAAGGGACGGCTAAACGAACCATGCCGGGCACAGTTCAGAGCACTCACACTAGTCAAACGAACCACGCCTTTGTGATCAAACGCACTCAGGCACGGTTCACACTGGCTAGTGTGAGTACACCCTATAACTCACAATTATGACTTTTTATCTTGCAATTGTGACTTTATGTCTCACAATTCTGACTTTATATCTTGCAATTCTGCCTTTATAACTCACAATTATGAATTTTTATCTTGTAATTGTGACTTTATGTCTCGCAAATCTGACTTTATAACTTGCAATTCTGACTTTATTTCTCTCAATTCTGTCTTTATAACTTGTGATTTTATAACTTTATAGTTGTGAGTTTACTATATATCTCTGAATTGTGAGATAAAAATTGAAATAATGTAAAAAAAAAAAAATATATATATATATATATATTCAGTGGCGGAAATGGGCTTCCATAGTTTTCATGTGAGTTTTCAAATCTAATTAAACTTTTTTTTTAAAACAGGAGATGCTAACAGGCAGATCAGTGACCTGAAATTCAAGCTGGTCAAGTCTGAGCAAGAAGTGACAGCACTTGAACAAAATGTAATCACTGACACATTTAATACAAGACTTTATATCCACAAGCACAAAGTGTGCTCTTTGCATGCAATTTCATTATCAGTAGTTAATAATATTCTCCTTTTAAACTTGAATCCCCCTTTATGCATTGTTTATTTTGTTCATATTGTGGTACAACCAGTTCCACAAGAAATGATCTGGCATTATTTCATGCATAACTTATAATCTGTCATGTGGCAGATCATTCGTTTGGAAGGTCAAGTGAGCCGCTATAAGACATCCGCTGAGACTGCAGAGAAAGTGGAAGATGAATTAAAAGTGGAGAAACGCAAGTTGCAGAGAGAGGTACACTACTTTTTTTTTTTTTAAGGAACCCACTAATATTCCAAACAACTTTGTAGCAACTCTAACATTTTTGCACTTAAAAATATTGAGTACATTTTAAAGCTGTGAAATAAATCAAATACACCTTATAAACTGAGTAAAATAGAATATATATATATATATATCTGAAAACATCTCAGGTTATGTATATAACCCTGTTCCTTGAAGGAACGAGACACTGCGTCACGCTATGGGAACGCCCTTACCATGACGGCTCTGAATCGTGTGATGAATGATGAGCCAATGATGAGTTGGGACGTCATAGACGGGTGACGTCACTGCCCAGGAAGCATATAAGCACGTGGAATGCGGCCGGCAAACTAGGTCCTGTCATACAGCGGAGCGCCGGCAGGGGATGCCAAAAGTGTGGTTTCGAGACACAGCGTCTCGTTCCTTTAAGGAACATGGTTACATACATAACCTGAGACGTTTCTTTTCAGGAACTCGAGCTACGTCAACGAGACGCTATGGGAACGAGATGCCCACGCCTCCAGACTTTTAAATCCCTGCCTAGTGTGTGGTTGTGCACAGCTAGTGAGAGGAGATCCCTCCTGATCGGAATTATCCATGATGGGCCATCTAGGAGGTCTATCAGGTCTGAGAACCATACTCGGCCCGGCCAAAATAGCGCTACTAGCAGTAGACTGACCTTGTCCTGGCGCACTCTGGCCAGAACTCCAGGGAGCAGAGCGATCAGGGGGAATGCGTGTAGGCGAAGTCTCGGCCACTTCTGTACCATGGCATCCAGCCCCAATGGAGCTAGATGAACTAGAGAGTACCAGAGTGGACATTGCGCATTCTCTTGTGTCGCAAAGAGGTCTTCCTCTGCTCTGTAAAACTCTCTCCATATCTGCTCCACCACCTCGGTGCTTCACAGTGAGCATTCTGAATTTCAGTCCCATAACTGAGCGGTTCAATAACCTGAGATCTAAGATGGGCCTCAGCCCTCCATCCTTCTTTGGAACTATGAAGTAGCGGCTGTAGAACCCGCACTCTTATTCGTGGGGAGGGTACACCTCGATGGCCTCCTCCCTTAGAAGAGTTTCGACTTCTTGTTGCACCACCAGAGCCTGCTCTGACCTTAAAGGTTTGGAGGGCTGGGAATGAGCCTTTAAAAACAATGCAGTGTTGAGAGAGAGATAGCTCGCAAGCATCTGCTCAACTCATGACATTGTCTTAAAACCGCTTTCATTCATCCCCTTTAAATTTTTTTAGGGGGATGAAAACCGGCCGTGAATGGCCACGATTTCGACACCTCAGTATGGAAATCAGGATAAAAATGGCAGGCTCGTTTTTGAAGGCATTTATTTAATTTGGCCGCGTCCGTAGAAACGTTTGATCATACTACAGTGCAGTTACTTTTTATTTCTGCTGCCGCTCTATTTGTTGATCAGCGGCAGCGCGAGTTACTGCCTTCAAGAGCTCCTCATACTGGGGCGGTAAAGAGGCCGCGTTCTCCTCTACGTTCTCACCTCTTCATCCTCGGATAAAGAGAAGAGTAACGCAGCGCCACTTTAACGAGGGGAAGTAGCAGAACGCGCTTCCTTCCTCGTTTGGCTAGCGCTAGACCCCGAGCTAGAGGATTGAGATAGGGACCTGCCCGTCTCAGTTTCCCCTGCTCGCAGTCAGCGATCTGCGAGCACCAACGCCGCCTAGCCTCGGCTAGAACGGGACCAGTGCAAAGAACACGTTAGTGACATTCATTATTTAATTCTCTCACAACGTCTGCAGCTCTCCTAATTTGTTGGAGATCTGCATCAAAATGCTTCGCTCCCCGGCACACTTCACATCAAATGTGTGTTAACCAGCAATATAAGTAACTCTCTTGCATGGAAGAACATGCACTCGGCTAGAAGTGTTCTGTACATATACAAATATGATGGTTAGTCTCCCTTGCCCCTTTTGTTTTCTTTTTCTTTTGACAGAGACACATTGAAGCTAGGACAAACACACAGTCTACATAGAGCGCTTCACTGAATGACAAATAGCTAGTTTGCCGGCCGCATTCTACGTGCTTATACTGTATGCTTCCTGGCCAGTGACGTCACCCACCTATGACGTCCCAACTCATCATTGGATGATTCATTCACATTGAAATACCCCTGTAGGAGTTCAATACAGGTGGAGTTGGGGATGGTGGAGGGTTTGTGAAGTGCACTGCTGCTGCCACAGCAGGTACTAGCTTGCATTTTAATGTTAAGCAATAGCTCATTGGCTGCTGATTGAAAAAGAACTTTGTTCTGAATTATTTCGGCTGTAGTTAGTACACAACTACCTAAAAGCCTCCTAGAACATGATAGCAAAGCACCTAATGTTGCACCCAAACTAGTCAACCTGGCTAAAATTCGGGTCATGGCACCAGTATAACACCAGCATAACTACTTTCACATATATGTAACTATAGTTATAGTTCTATCCAGTGTCAAGCAGCAAGGGATATGGGAGGCACAAACAAACTTCATATCACTGCACCACTGCAACTGGTCATACTAGCTAAATAACTTGTACTAGTTGTCCTCAACCACAGTCAACCTGGTCTCGTAAAATATGCACCTCTGTACACTTTTTTACATACTGTGATCAGTATGTACAGCAGGTACGTATTGCAACATTCGTGTTGGAAATATGTCAAACAACAAATCCAACCCTAGATCCTAACCAACAGTGTTAACGAATGCAACATTTATATAAAAAGTCCACATGAACTACCTTTTATGCAGATTTGAACTGTTTTGTAAAAACATAGTGAAAAGGATAATTTGAGGTAAAAGGAATAAAAGTCTGAGTTTTACTTCCTCTAGTGTTCTTTTTATTATTATTTTTTGCGTGATACTGTATGTACTTATTGGTTTTATTTTGTGTCTCACTAAATGTACCGAGGTACATTTATGCCAAGAGACCAGGTAGACCACAGTAATTATACTGTTTCTTACACTTGTTTCTAACAAATTATCAGAACAAGAGAGGATGGGTCAAACAAGTTCACTCTCCACTCTCCTCTGCACTAAACCCTTAACAAGACTTTAGCTCCCAGCATGCCAACAACCAAGTGGGCGGCCTATAGGCTCACAGATGGAGTGACATTCTGGTTCTCCGGAGTGATAGAGCTGATCACCACAGAATTAACCTACATTTTTTTACTAACTGTACCATGGTGACGAATAGCGCGGACTAAATAACAATCATTCATTGTCATTTGGCCTCATCATCAATGCTTTGTGTGAGGCTACTCCTACATGAGGGCTATATCTGAGAACAGCCTGTGAAACAGAGCGTCGGTGAGGGCCTGAATATGTAGGGAGATGCATACAGTATGTGTGTGTGATTCACATACAGAACACACTGTGAGTGTGTGGGGGCGTGTGATTCTGGGCTAAGTCCTAAATCCACCCCACCTAGATTAGCAGATACATTTCTCTTCTGCATATATCCAAGTGAAGACACAGGAAGTCTGCGTTATACAGACACCCACCACTCCTCTGAATTATATATCAGCGGCTTATCCATAATAATGCCCACCGCGCCCTATGTGCAGACTGTGTGATAGAGTGCCTAAGCCTGATGGATTGCTATGATTTCACCAGCAGAAAGTCATTTTATATCCTATTTTTATACATATTTTTGTTTTTCCTTTTTTTCAGAGCATTTCAATTGTATTATAGGATTAGGGAAAAGGATGAAATACATTTTGTGTTTAATTCTGTATGTTGTTAATGCAACAAATAATTTAATAGAAGGACATACTGTAGAAATAGACATATATAACTTTAGTGTGCTTTTTATATTGACAATTAAGTTTGTGATAATGCGAATATTACGGCAGCTTAATTTAAACCTCAATTGTTTAAACTCAGTACTATTAAACAGAAAAACAAGATTTGGTTAGATTTGGATTATTTTTCTATGGAAGGAGAACTAAAAACTATTTAAAATTACTTTTTAATTATAGAAATATAGTAGAAATAAAATAAAAGTATTAGGTGTAATAAATGTAATGTTGTCTGACTGAAATGTGTTAAACAATATAAAAAGTAATACATTACAAATGCACAAAAAAGTACTGATACTTAAACTGAGATAATTTAAATAAAATTATTAAATATTAATAGTACATATAAAAATGCAACTGCCCAGCATCTGAGTGTGGTGCTTAACCTCCCCTCCAGGAGGACTGTTACGGTAATAAGTGTACTTTTTCTCTTCGGTTTGGATAAAAGCATCCGAGCAACTGGTTTGGTTGACCAGACATACAGTCCTGTACCTCAAGAGCTTACATATCCATTTTAGCCCAAGGCCATTAGGAGAGAAGTGCCGCGATGATGAGTCGCCGCGACTAAAAAATCGATAAGCACCATATGTCTCCCTTATCGTGCAGTATTAATGCGATTGCAGCATATGATTCATCATGCTAGAGCAGGATAAATTAGAGTGTATACATCTGTATGTCTATTGCTCCACTGTAACATGATGTAAAGACCCAGCGTATGGGAAAACAGCACCTGCAGAAGGTATTCATTTTGCACTTCATAATGAGAAACCTAACTACCCTTTATTGTGAAATGTAACCTCACAGATCCTGAATAATTTAGGGCTCTGGCTTGTGGTGTGTCACACTGTATGTATCTTTTCCAGAAATGTATGGAAAGTCGATGAATTGCAGCTGAAATCCTACTCTATGGATCTGAGACGGTCTATAACAAACGTCATTTACGGTATACATATTGATGTCATTTTTATTTTTTTTGAACTGCGGCACTATTAACTGCTTTTTCAGTGGGTATCTCCAATGCTTCTGGCGCATGATTCCTGACATTCATTAGAGATGTTCAGCTCAAATTGCAAAAGGTCAAATTGCAGAGTGGGCTCTTAATTGGCCTGCGGCAATCAAAATGTTGTTATGTTTTAAATTACTGCATTAATGGACTCGTTAAATTGCTCATTAGATAAGAAGATTCAAAAGCCAGCAAAATGCTGAAAAACGACGCCAGGCGCTGTGACATTGTACAGTCGTCTGGTTCTGTTTGAGTCTACAAAGGTCTGCAAGGTTATACCAGTAAATTGTCTTTCCTTACACTTTTTGAAGGGGTTTATGTAATGCTTCTCTCTAATGGGTATTTTTGGGTTTTTCTTTATCAGCACATTCTGCATTGTCAATTCCAGCTTGTCCCTAGTGTACTATTGAGGCCATCGTGATTTATATTAGCATTCAGTGCTGTGGGACAATACATGTGAGAAATCAGACTGTGATCATTTACTATTTCTGTGTGGGGTAAAATCCTATCCAGGAACACACATTCAACTCGAAGAAGAGTACAGATCAACAAGGACAAAAGTGATATTTCTGCAAAGTATCTCAATATTCAGTAATACTTATGTTAGAGGCAATTATTAGGCACATACTGTAATGCCAAGGTCATAAACTAATGAAATTTGTACCCTGAACACAAATTACAAAGTTGCTTTGGATAAAAGTGTCTGCAATATGCAATGATGTGAATATAACACAGAATCTGTTGTATGGAGTTATGGTGCTCATGTGGGAAATTTGGGTTCGAATTTGGCTTGCAACCTTGATCCCCTTCTTTTTGACATCACTTCTAGGCAGTTCTCTGGTTTCAGCAGGATCAACAGCACTGAATAATCTGTGTTCTGATCTAAAATAAATCAAACTCAAGCTTAAGTGCTTCATTACGTATAGCACTTCTACACGTATAGACTGTAGATTTTATATAAAAAGTTATTCAGTAATTTTTACTTTTTTCTAAAACACGCTTTTGACTCCAAAACCCGTGAAACAAGTCATCCCCATCTAACATTTCCACACTTACTTAAATGTCATTTTTAAAGCTCAACACCTCACATAGAGCCAAATGGTCCTCTAATGGGCTCCTATCATTATAGCATTACAAGTCGATAAATGAAATGTTAAGTGCTGTGTGACATTTCAGAAAGTCTCTATTTGTAGCTTAGCATTAAGAGTACTGGTAGGTAGAGATAAGGTATGGTTTCTACTATGACTGTATTAAGTTCATTAGGGTCTAACATCTTTGTTGCTGATGAATGGGAAGATAGACAAAGGTTGATTGAGTTTAAAAGTATGCTCGTTTTTTAACTAATGACATTTAGCTTGCTGTTCACAGAGTGGACAATCAGTGGTTAAACGCAAGTAGTGACCTTCAAATGTCATCTTCTTGAGGTCTAATTTAACTTAGTTACCTGCTATTTTTGTGGGAAGGCTACAGTGTTCCTCCTCAAAAGGGTAAACAGCAACCAGTCCAATCTGATGAAACGATCTCCACATGTTTGCATATTCCGTGTGCAGTTGCATTTCTGGAAAAGCTGTGGATATTGTAAGTTCTGCTTCTCAATTTTACATGCTCACAGTGCACATGAAAGCATTGTGTTCTTCGACTGACCCAAAAATGTCTTGTCTTGTGTTTTGATATAGCAACAAGCTTGATGAACAAAGGCTATCTTTTTGTGATGCAGCATAAGAAACTAAACCTTAGAGATTTGTCAGAGAGAATTAGGTTCTTTTTTGCTCACTATCTATTCCCTATTGTTAGCCGCGAATGTCTAATGTCAAATTTGACCTGATATGACTCCGTGTAGAAAAGTCTCTAACAATTCCACAAGTGTTCATCACATCAGATGTTGCCCGGTTTATCCCTTGCACTTGGATCTGTTTTAACCTCCGATCATTGGCCACCTGCAGTAGAGCACTTTCTTGGCCCCCCAGAGTTGCTGGGAAGTAGCTTCCTGTCTACAATGGAAGTACGGGCTCACGTCCCTGCAATAATATCAGCCTGTCCAGATAGTGACCAATCACAGCTGGCCATTGGAGCAGTCTAATTGCAGAGAGTGGGACTTCTGGCTCCTCTAAACATGTCACTGCCAAGACCGGCATTGCCAGCTGCGGGACAGTCACAGCCGCGGGGCCTGTCGCTCATGCCGCCGTCTCCTCGTCAGATGGAGTGGTCTGATTATGTCAGAGCAGAAGCTCGGCTTCACAGTTGGATGTTAAAATGTGCTTTCAGAGTCTTGTGTGGAAAAGTGCTGGGAGTCTCTCAAAGTGCACTGCCAAATGATTGTTCACAAGTAAGGTGCGAAGACATTTTGTCGGCGGCTCTCTTCCTTCCAAGAGCAGCAACACCATATATATCTAAACACTTAATATTATCCAAACGCGCCTGCTTTCACGTGACCTTACGGCCTTGAAAATCTGCTCTATTATTCCCCACTGCTGTCTTCTTCAATTTGGCCACAATTATTCGCGCCAAATTTTGTTAGTTGTCAGTGATGGAGTCAGTGCTGTTGGAGAAAAGCATAACCTAAACATTCTAAAACATAGGTCGGCATCATTAGGCAGTTGTCAGACTGCTCCAGCCCAAGGGAATGCTGGGATGTCTGTCGGGTCATCTGCAAGTCAGCCATTGCCTTCTTCCCCCCAAAAAAGATAGAAAAGGGCATGAGGTCGAACCGAGGGATTTACAATGCTGGAATAAACTTCGTCGAAGAAGTCAGAAGGATGTTGGAAACCAACCATTTCATCATGTCGACTTCTTTAAGCTCTGGGAAAAAGAGCTTTGTCAGACGTTGGCATTTCACGGAGGTTGTGACAGATTGGAGCTAACTCTGGGCATCTGGCAGGCTTTCGATTCTTTTTTTGGAAATGTGGATGCGGAGTTTTGCCAGCCCCTGTTGGCCTGCATTGAATTGATAACAGTTGTCTGTGGGGTTATTCAAACCTTTGTATACTTGTTTCTGTCAATGGATTTGGGATAATGTTTCGAGCTTGACACCATTGTGTCAGAATAAGACATAGCACAGAGTCTCAGTGTATGTGAAATGAACCAGCACATCACGAGACTCTCTTTTTTTGAGAGTAGCATTCACCTCTTCATTTGACTCCAGTGCAGAGACTGATTTGACCACTGAATGAAGTCGATCTCAGTCTCTGTGTGGGTGATTCTTTTTTCTTCCTCTCAGTATCTTTCTTCTTTCCCCGTCATTCCTTTCAACGCCCACATCCCTATATGTTATCATTGTAGGGCTTGAATGGAAACCGCCAAGCATTTTAGAGTCTAGGCATTGTACCATCAACCCTCGGATGCGGCACAAACAGTGACTGTTCCTCGCCTTGGCAGCTTATCATCACCTTTGTGATGTTGGGCGTATGAGTGTGTGTATGTGTTTGTCTTTTCTGTAAACAACAAGGGAGCACACTCTTTTCTTCCATTCCTCCCTCTGTGTCTGAGGAAGATAGAGGGATATGGGCTGGTGGAAATGTGTCATCTGTTCCTAAGCTTTGATGGTCCTTGTCTCACCGGGTTTAGTTGGACTCTATCAGCAGGTCCATGTGTAGAACGAGCCCAGACCTGATCACCTTTCCTCCCTTTATCCAATTCCGCTGTGTCTCCTTGCCAAAATCCCTCCAAGGCATTTGCCATCTCCACAAAACCTCCATTCATTCTCTATTCATAACTCAGCACACGTTCAGAAGGAATATTTAATCAGTCTTGACACATCCACTAGAAAGATGCTGTCTTGTAGCGTCAGATCTTATTGTTTGAAGACTAGTTGTCTTTTTTTAACATTAATGTACATCTAAAGGCTCTGAAAGACGAAACGATTGTCTCTGCTGACATGTAAGTAAATCGATTTTACATGTCATTGTTTGTATGTAACAACTTTCTCAGAAGGACAGTGAACACATCTATGAGAACTCCCCAGTGTTACAGAGTTTACAGAGTCCAAACATGAAACTAAACCTTGTTGGGGCATATTATACAATTCATAGCATGATTTCTGTTGCTAAAGTGCCCATAAATCTGACTTACTACTGCACTTACTACAATTTTTCCAAGTGAAACAACTTGATGAATTGATGAAAAGGACTGGACTTGATTTTGGATTGATGCAGATCTGTTTAACTTTATATTAGCTGGCGTTAACTACCATTTTAATTAATAATTTGATCCAATACATTTAAGTAATTTCTGCAATGCATTTAGAATTATACTGTTGACCCATGCCTTACACCTTAACCCACCCTCAAACCTGTGCATAAAACCAAACCAAACCTTACTCGTATCCCAGTTCAATAGTAGTGTTAAAATAAAAAGTGTTAAAATAAGAACACAATAAGTGCATTGTACTTATTTGTGACCTAAGTCCAGAGTAGTTGAGTTTTACCATTTTTGAATTCGTTAGTATCACGCTCAAAAATGACCAAGGAGTTTTTGGAACCACAATGGCAATTAAAAGGTATTTTATATATCAATAAGCAGACTGATGTTAAAAAAGTCTGTGAGATGAAAAGTCTTTTTTTCACATGATACAGTTCAAGTAAATCGTGCCTTTTTAGATGGTGTGAGGTGATCAGTATAAGGTGACCTTTCTGTTCATCAGTCTCTCTGCTGTTGCAAACTCTTCTTGGAAATTGCAAACATAATGGATGAATAGGTGCTTGTGGCAGACAGGTGGAAAGTGAAACTCCAGTTAGAAGCAACAAACGGCTTCAGTTTGACTGTGACAGTCAATTGCAGTTTATATTCAGAACAGTGGGAGTTTTCGAAAACGTTTCTGTCACTACTGTGTGACTAAACTCATGAATAATACATAATGCCATGAATTAGTAAGCAAACATAAGTCCTAAGCTTCACCTCCAAGCTCGAAAATCTCTAATACTTACAAAAAGGCAATGTGGTTCAGTAACAGTAACGTACCATGACAATAATAGTGTGTTATATTATGTGCTTTTCTCAAATCTGGTCAGGGTCCAGAGGTGATTTTTAAAGAGACACTCTAGAAATTCAATATCCTCAGAGTATCAGGACCTAGATTTCACATTTGATACAAAGGATGTTGTATTTTACTATATGGTTTCCACATCATATTGAAACATTAGGACCCATGCAGATCACGGAGTGGGTGCCCCCTGCTGGCCTCACTATGTCCTCCAGCAGCAACCTCATTTTCTCCAGGTCTCCCATTCAGGTATTGACCAGACTTCAGGCAGGAGATGCAGGATGCATACTGAAGTACATACAAATACCATGTTATATGGTGCATAAAAAGTTGCTATGTTTACATGCAATCATTAGTAATCAGATCAATGGCTCAGTCAGACTGAAAAGCCTTCATGTAAACACCTTAATCGATCTGACTGAGCTCAATCCAAATTCAATTTTGATCAGATTAGAAATGCAGGTGTAGACCTTTCCTAATCCAGATGAGATTGCATGCAAACACTTGGATTAAAAAATGAAATTGGAAAGTACTGAGCATGTGCAATGAGGTAGAAATGGTGTAATGATGTATGGCACATGGAAATAGCTGTTGTTTGTGTAAAAAAAAAGTGTCATAAATGACTGTCATGTTATTGTTATCTAAAATGTTATCTAAAATTCTTCTTTCACTCATCATCTGTGAAGTGGAGCAGAACAATGTCCTATTAGTCCTGCAGCATGGCACAAAGCTTCACATGCTCATCGTCTCCTAATTAGGATCCAAAATAGAAAAATATTAAGTATGCTCTTTAAAACAAAGAAAATAGAGAAGGCTTTGTTTTGTTTACTTAATCTGCAGTTCTCAGATTACACGCTAAACATTTGTATAACACTTTTCACAATACATGTTGTTTAAGTCATTTTACAGGAAAAAGCTGTTTTTAGTTGTAGTTTAGTTTACATGAACTTTAGCATTTGCAAAAACATGCATACTTTGTTATATTCATTGATATTTAATGCCTGCTTGTTGACTTTGAAAAATAAACTCACACAGAGGAACAGTTGGAGTAAAAAGTGTGGCGTTGTGTATTTGTTGTGTAATCCTTGTTTGAACAAAACGGTGTCTTTCTTTGTCTTTTAGTTATTTAGCTGTATCTCCCCAGGAGCAGGATTTATATTTTATCTAGAGGCATACAGTAGATACTTTTTCCCCATTTTTATGAGTTGCTCATTGCATCTAAGATTGTTACTTTATCATTTGGGACATTATTTTTGTATGCCTAACCCTGCATGTTTTTTAAAAAGACATAAAAAAACAGCTCCAGTACACATGCTAAGATATTACCATCTAATTTTAGGTGTGCGGGTCCATATGCAGTTACTTTATTTAGGGTCTACAGGCAGGGTCAAACAGAGCAATAGAGACAAGGCAGAATCGAGGTCAAAGTACACAGGCAGGTTTCAGGGCAGGCAGCAAAACAATCAAAATCCAGATAAACAGTCAAAAGGAGAAAACAGGAAAAAGCAAATAAGGGAATGAACGCTCGGAATTGATAGCCAGTGCAAATCAAGACTTCGCCATGAGTGGGTGTTCGGTCGTGGCTTTTAGGTGAGAGTGTAATCAGTATGTACTGTAGGGTTGGTGATGAGGTGCAGGTGTGGGTGTGATCAGTCCCTGGGATGTAGCATGATGGGTAATGCAGTTCATGAGCCGTAGCACAGATCTGGCTGGAGTGCCCTCAGGTGGAAACAAAAAGGGACTCCAGCTGGATATCGTGACAACCATGGTATCATTAAAACACGTTTTCAGACAGTGTAACTGTTGGACGTTTTTCCAAAAGTCCTTTTTACCTTACTTAGTTGTTGATCAGTAATGATATTTTTTTATGTCTCAGCATTAAGGGACAACCGAATCGAACTGGTTCGAGCCTCTTGGAAGGAGCTGACCATCAGCATCAGTGATGTTACTCTCTCAGATGAAGGACAGTATACATGCTCACTCTTCACCATGCCTGTCAAGACCTCCAAGGCCTTCCTGACTGTGTTAGGTAAGACCTCTCATAGATCACTCTTCCTCTCATCCTCATCAATCTGTGCATTTTAAGGTCAACCCACTCATCCCTGATCTGGGGTCAGTGAGTTCTCTCCCATTACATGATTTTGTTTTTGCACTTCGGTGGCACAGGGAGTGAGGTAATGCAGATTTTCCCACTGGCTGATGGAGCCATTAGATGTGTCACTGTGTGCTTTGGATTAGTTTGGGCTTAAATCAGTTCTTATTCTGTATACTGTACACTAACATACTGTACCACTTTTACCTTATTTTTATATACATATATTTACGAAAAATAGTGTTTTTTTTTGTTGTTGTTTTTTTAAGTTTACGTTTTTTTGTTTGTTTGTTTTGGTGTGTTTGTTTTTTGTACAATACCTATTATTTACAACCTGTCCAGACAATTGTTGTTATTTTGTGTAGTGTCCAACAATGGTGGAACTACTTTTACCTTTTTTTCATAATAAACTTTATAGATGATTGTTTCGTTAAGTTTTGTTTGTTTGTTTGATTTTTGTTATAATAGATTTGTTATCTTTATTTTTGTGTTGTTTATAAAAAATAATCGTCACCTTTATTTAGTTTTGTTCCTTAAACAGTGGTGGTGCTACTTTTACCTTATTTTTATATTCAGCTTTACAGACAAAGCAGTTACAGTTTTGTTTTGTTATTTATGTGTTTTGTTTTAAATAATTTAACAATAGGGGAACTACTACTACTATTTTATTTATGTTTATAAACAGCTTTTTCATACAATGCATAAGCAACAATCACACAGCAGCAGAATGGTTGTACAACTGTATTTTATTTAAAGGTGTGAGTCTTGTTCACACAGTTAAAGTACAGTTGTGTTTAGAATTCTGTCTGTTTGAAGACGCAATGGGAGTCAAGCCCATATTTCTTACCAGTAACCATAGCAACAGTGACCGAAGTAATATCAAAGATGGCGAAGTCCAAAAAAAACTGATAGACTTCACGTTCCAACACACGAGAGTCAAATTTAGCCGCAAGTTCTTTCTTCAAACCTTCATTTACCTGACAGCAGCTTTTAGAGAGGAGAGCTCAACTCTGATGGGAACGGCTCCGGTGGAAAACTGACTGAATCTAAAACTTTCAGATGACAAGCAGCTTATTTCTCCTTTACAGTAAGTTACCGGAAACACACATGAAAACACGTAGTGCATGATAGACGCGTGTTTGTGTGGCGGAGCTTCTCTCTCTCTCAGTGAATACGTGATAGACAACTAGTTGTCCAGCCTGTTCCATTCACACAGCACATGTGTTCTGAGAATGCGCTTGAAAATTTACTGATGTGAGTTCGGTTACAGAATGCGGTTATCACACTGTGTGTGTGAACGTAACCGTATAAGGACTTAAATACCGGATTGACAACCATATTCTGCTCCTGTGTGAACTTAGCCATAACTGTTTAACATACAAATACTTTTACAGATGTTTTCATACTTTGTTATAATTATTGTTTCACTTATAAACAAAATATGTGTTTGTTTTTATTTTTAAAAAAATATCAGTCAAGCTACATTGGAACTTCAAGCGAGGGGCTGAGCCCTAAAATCGTAGAATCACACGTGTTTCCATCAGCACTGTCTATAATCCTACTCCTATGTTTGTATATCAGGTGTTCCAGCAAAACCAGAAATCACAGGCCTCTCGAGACCTGCCCAGGAGGGGGAGGACGTCACACTGACATGCACCACATCTGGCAGCAAACCAGCTGCTGACATCCGATGGTTTAGAAACGACAAGGAGGTGCAAGGTAAACAAATCCCCCCGGATAGCCTAAAGCTGATTGTGTGCAATGAACAGTGGCACATTTTGTCAGAGTGCAAATGGTACATGGTGCGTAATGTGTATCTTTATACCAGCTCCTTCCTGTTCTTTTTAAGCATCTTACAGTAGAATTCTGCATTTCTCTGTAAAAAAAGGTGAAGTGTGTCATTTACCAGTATACTGTGAATAGACCAAAAAAGTTTTACAAACTTTGATTGAGTTATCAAAGAATGTGATTTCATGCACTTATTCAGAGACCTGAATTACTGGCATTTCTTGGAGTCTGGATGTGTGGGAGCAAAGACAATTATTAAATTAAAGAAAAATCAGTAACACTTTAGAATAGGTTAAAAATATAATCTTAGTCATGTTGGTTTTTATTTGGTTTTCAAAAACTTTGAAGACAATTGCGCTCTAAAAATGTCATGTTATGTAACATTATAACTGACATTATGACATTATAACTTTAATTGTAACTACTGTATGAATATTTTTCAACCTTGAATACATTTGAGCACCTTTCATAAATGAGCTTCTTAACACCTTTCATGATTCATAAACATTTCTTATTCTTAACAAGCTGCATTATTAATGAAAACTACCTTTTAATATAATATAATAAAATATAATATAGTATAATATAATATAATGTGAAATATTATTACAATCATAAATGACAACATTTTACATTTAAAAAGTTCTATTTTAATTTATTTTAAAATGTAACCTAATCCTGTGATGCAATGCAAAATATTAATAATGTCATTATTATGTAATGTAATAATATTAATAATAATGTCACATGATCCTTTTGAATCCTAAAGGAATATTTGTTGTGCTGGAAATCATAATGCTTTTTTTCAGTATATATATATATAATTTTTTTTTTTTTTTTTGATAAATAGAAACAGCATTTATTTTACTTACATCTATTGTAATACATATTTTACCAACACTTTTAAATTAATCGTATGCTGAATAAAAGCATTATTTTTTTATTTATACTTTTTACATTTTTGTATCATTTATTTATTTTATTTAAACAGTGGCGCAGCTAATGAGATCCAAACAATGTACCTTATCAGACAGAAAGGATTTTTTAAAAGAAATTATATCTCTTGAGTCAATCCACTGTATGACAGCACAGCAGTAATACACCAGTTCAACTTTAACCAGTATGTTACCCCAGACATCCCTCCGAGCACTGAGACACGCACATCTCAGGCAGAAGCCCCAGTCGGCTGATCTGGTGTGGTGATTGATGGCCTGAGACTCCATCAGACAGGTCCGACTCAGAGATGGCATTCACGCAAGCTTCACTTAAAGGCCAGTGGCACGCGGGAACAGAGCATCACAGCCGGACCGCCTGTCACTCACTCCCATTCAAAGGAATCTCTCTCTGTGATCTGATCTTGTGAGACGGATTGGATGTGCTTCTGGAGACCAGCACTCAGGCCCAAACAGAATATGTAACACAGTGCGATACCGCTCACTTTAGGATGGTCAGAGAGATACGAAGCCTTGTGGAACAGGTCACGTTGATGGATACCCTGGCTGCCATCGACACAACTTCCAGTGCGGGCTATGCTTGCGACTCTTAAAACTTCAGCACAAATCCAGCATCTCATGAGAGCTTATTTACCACAGGGATTGTTTTTTTTATTCTGTTTTGTTGGTTTTAGATGCATTTTGCTATATCTAGAACCCCAGCTAACAAAAATAATTTGTCAGAAGGTATTGCTTAAATTCCCATTACGTTCTGAAAACGTTATTTCGGTTTTGTAAACGCCCAGTTTACTGTTATACATGTCTATAATTTTAAATTTTTTGTTACATAACTAATGAGGATTTACATGAATAATCACTAATTGTGCGTGCTTTTGACCATTATAGATGTTACTGATTTACACGTGCGATTTTATGAATTTGTAAAGTGAAACAAAAATAACCGAAAGTTGCCTGACGAATATTATTGCTGGAATTATTAAACAAACTTTGTGAGCATGAGAACATCAGTCGAGTAAAAATAACATAATAAAGACATTACAAGAGCGTTGTTATGAGAATGTTTTCTATTAACATGACAAGAACATTCATTAAGTACAAATAACATCCTAAAGACGTTCCAAGAACGTTTTCCTAGAATGTTGTCTGCCATCGTTACAAGAACATTAACAACGTTATAAGTACATTCCAAAAACATTATTTTCATACCGTTTTGTACTAACGTTTTAACTTTTAGTAAATTTTTTGAGGACGTTCCCTAATATCTGGGTCTGTGATAAATAAACTACACTAATTTTCTCTTGACCAATCATTCACCTGCTTTATATGCTGTTCTACATCTGGATGGAACAGCACCAGCCATTTTTGAGGACTTTCTTAAATTGGGACATGAAGTTCACAGCAGGGATTTAGTAACTACTAAATAAATTGTAGTTCATTTGGTTAAAAAGCACTTTTAGAACACCTCAATAACACCCACAAATACTCACCAACAATTACAATAAAAAGCTTACATTATAATACAATCTTCTTTGATACATTGGGTGAGTAAATGATGATAAAATAGACATTTTATATTCGGGTGAACTATCCCTTTAAAAAAAAAAAAAAGAAGACATTTCTTTGCGGTTTAGTTCATCTTCAAAAAAAAGGTGATCAATCTTCCTGAAGCGTCAAATTATAGCATGCATCTAGAGGAGCAGGGCAGTGCTGCAGGCAATGCAAAGAGAGCGTTTGACAGACTGACGCTAGTGTTGATAGAGAGAGAGAGAGATGTGATTTCAGCTGCTTAGTTACTCACAATGTCTAGCTTTCACATCACTGACCAGATATCGCACTGCACCATATTCCATAGCAATTAGAATCAACACTTTTTTATGTATTTATCTCCAGATGCTGTATATGAAATTACATACCAGTCATTCATCATACTGAGTGCCAGCAGGGGCCCAAATTCATACAAAACAATAGCTTACATATTTCAAAATAGTAGCATTACTATTAAAATAGCAATAATAGTTATTACCTCCACTAACAAACTGTAGCATGCTATTACCATGACTGTTTTGAACATGGAAGCATACAGTACAATTTGCACTACTGTTCAAAAGCTTGGGGTAGTATAATCATTATCCTTTTTCCAAATAGTATAGAATTCAATTCAAAAGTTTGCCAAATAAAATTGAACCATTGATCTATTCAGTGATTCCATCTTCCATATCTGAATTACACTTCTTTTATGGCTTTTCAGCTAATATTTACATATTCAGTCAGCAAATAATGTATTTAATTCATTATAAAAAGACTGAATGAAAATAATTGACTTCCTTCTAGTCTTACTGTGCACATGAATACAAAAGGTGCATTATTTCCAAGCAACACATATCTTATATCAAAAGGTAATAGTTTGCTTCACCTCTAAAATGACTTTTCCTTTCGGCTCACATCATCCTGTTTCACTCAGAAATACATTACATTACATGTGGCAGGTGCTAAATCCAAAGTGACTTACAGCACATTCAGGAAATGCATTTTATTAATGCTAGTGTTCCCTGGGAATTGAACTCGCAACCTTTGTGTTCCCGGCGCAATGCTTTACCAGTTGAGCATATTATAGAAGTGAAACGAGTCTGCCATTTTACTGTTTTTTTTTCCCCCATACTCTATTATTGATGTTTTGAACAGAGACAACAAAGATGGTATTTGGATCACAATAAAAAAGCAAGGACAACAAAACAACAACGATGGGTAACACTTTAGATTAACGTTCCGTTGTAAGTCATTTATAAGTGATTTGTTAATGATGAAATGTTTATCTACAAAACATTCACAAATGATTAATAAGTGATTATTATGTTACACGCATTATTAAATAAAAATAAATAAAAAAAAAACATTTTTTGTGTGCTTTTCAACATATCACAACTTGTAAATGACTTGTAAATTAATTAACTAAACATAAAAATCACTTATTAATCATTCGTGAATGTTTTGTAGATTAACATTTCATCAATAACTAATCACTTATAAATGACTTTTATAAGACGGAACGTTATTCTAAAGTGTTACCCAACGATGCTCTGAACGTTTTACTGTGTATGTGCATCAAGGGAAAGAGAGATACTCCACTGTTTTATTTGGGCAGGTCATGCATGTATATGTGTAGTGAGATGTTTGCTTGAGGCAATCCTCCAGGGTGATGTTTAACTTATCCATTCATGATGCGGCTGATCCAGGGCTTTCACGGTGTGCAGACATGGCTCTAACCGCTATTGTTTCTGGTTTCAGATTTTCTATCGCTTTCTGCGCTGCTCCTTTCACAGACGTTATAAGGATTCCTTACAAGCTTTAAATGATGCTTTGTTCTTCACATTTCCACAGGCTTTCCAATAAACTCCAGGCCGAAAGGGACTTTTTTCTGTTCGTGGACTTCCATTCTTCTGTGTGATTGCAAACAAAAACGTATACAAATAGGATGAGATGGAATCAAAAATAATACTAAAATATTCTTATGCAACACGTCAAATGGGATTGGCCAGCAGTCAGGAAGTGCAGATTTGTAACTCTTTGTTTTTGCATACTCCAGTCAGTCAGTGTATTAAAGGGTTAGTTCACCACAAAATGAAAATCTTCTTTCGTTCATCTTCAGAAAACACGAGTTAAGATATTTTTGATAAAATCAGCAAGCCATCTGACCTTCCATAGACAGCATGAACAACTGAAATGATCCCAGATCCAGAAACGTCGTGAATGCATCGGTAAAACAGTCCATGTGACATCAGTGGCTCAACTTTAGTTGTGCGATGCTATGAGAATACATTTCTTTGTTTTGTTTTTTGTGCAAAGAAAACAAAAATAACTGAATTTTCTCAACCATTCTTCTCCCCTGAGTTACATCTTCCGCTATTTTGGAGATTACTTAAGAACATATTTGATGTACTGTAATCAGCACTGTTTACGTTCAGAGGGAAAGCGTGTGTATGCGTTGTGGTACTTTCTAAAATGGTGTAAGAAGTTACGTCTTAAATTCATACTTTTCTGGACCTTTCTGTAAGTTGGTTTTCATCCAAAATGTCTGTAAAAATATCTTTATTCCTGTGTTCCGAAGACGAATGAAGCTTTTACGGGTATGGAACGACATGGGCATAAAAAGTTTCATGTTCGGGTGAAGCAACCCTATAACTCAACTGATTTGTTTAGAAGAACCAACCTGATCATACATATTTTAGGAGTTGCCAATTTGCATGAATCTGTGCGAATGAAACCTAACCCCGCCCCTTAACATACCCATCACAGGGTTTTAGACAAATCGTACGAGTGAGGCCGTACGAATTGGCACAAATTTGGTACCTTGTACGAATACATATGAATTGGTCGTGAGACTGTGTTGGGAAAAATGCATTCATTCAGCAACTAATTATTGTTGTAGACATCTTTGCTTTAATTTAAATTGGATTTATTTTCACAGGCGTAAAAATATTTGCGTATAAGCAGTTGTACAGATACTTGGAATAGCAGCTTTTTGCATTGTACTTCTTGAATATTTGCAAAGACTATAGAATACTCAAGAAGTGTCACTCTTATAGTTTTAAATGGCGAAAAAAACCAATGCTTAATATGGCAGCTCAATCGCAGGATGCCCCGCCTTTTGACTGAAACAGCCCCACTGAAGCTGCTGTTAGAAGTGTCTTGGTGTCACGCCTGTGTTGTGGCGAAGTAAGGAAGCATGAACGAGTATCCAATAAATTCCAATATTTAATAATCCAAAGGGGTAGAGATACAGACAGGCAGAGTTTCCACACACAGACGCAAAATAATGATATGTAAACATTAACTGACCTTGATGAACCGACCTGGGACTGACACTGAACGGAACTTAAATAGCACAGACAATAAACTAAATGACAAGACACACCTGAACAGAATCAACAATTAACAGGACTGGGTCACACTGAGCACATGGGGAAAACCAACAGTAAACAGAGTAGGGGTGTGACACTATGCTAATATAGTATGCTAATATTTTTATCATCAGAGTTATTGTCCTCTTGTGTGAATTTTGTTTATTGTTATTTCTCTATGGTTATAGCTTTTGGTCTGAACAAGCTTTAAGACAAACAGAAATTGACTCACAGGTAATGGGATCTTCAGGTCTTCTGGACAAGGGACGCGCCCAGACGGCTCTTTACCAATGCCACAGCATTTAAACTGTTACACAGACACATATAGCTGTTAGATTATGTTTCCGCTGGTTTACCTCCATAATGAGCAATAACCCAGTGTCCTCATAATGTGGTGTATTCAGGGTTCAGGCCAAGTCCCCAACATGCAGATATCCTCATAATTCAAATCACTAAATAAATACTTTTTTTTTTTTATTAAAAAGGTAAAAAACAACAAACAAAAAGCAGAATGTTCTCCTTTTGTAGCAGGATCATGGTTAAATAATTATTCAACTTAATGGATCAGTAAAAAAAACATTATACATATGGGATGGGATTATGCATCATAATAATAGAAATATTGACGTTAGGGTGAACATACTTACGTTTTTTTCCATACAAATCTTGTCAATGACTTCTAAAATGCCTAGAAAATCTACATTTTGTCTTTGTTTTCATATTGACGGTAGATGTGTATGACTTGAAGTGGCGCTGCACAGAAGGCTGCACAGTGTATGACATCAAAGTTCTGCAAGGACAAAAAAAGCAAAAAAAAACAACAACAAAAAGTAAAATAAAAAGGAGCTGTCTGCTACCTTACTGCTCCATAATTTAATGTCATACAACAACCGGTCTGTGCAGCGGCACACAAACACACCTATGCTCTCTACCGTCATTTGCTTTGACTTGGCCAAAAGCCATTCGCTGATTATGGACATTGCATGCACTTTATTGGTCAAACCTCTTTTTTTCCAGTCATTACCTTTGGTGGCAATGACAACAATAGCATAACAAAGCCAATTTAGAATATTTGGTAATACTTTTGCCACGGTCTGCCTGTGGCGGAGCAAGAATGTGGATACAAAGTACTGTGATACAAATCCTTTTAATAATCCACGTGGACACATACAAGCAGGGAATCCACACGAACAGAACATAATAACATCAATGACCCGACAACATGAACTCAACTGAACAAAACGTAGGTAGGACAGACAATCACTCTAATTAACACGACACACCTGGACATAATCAACTATGACAGAAACTAGGTCCCAGAGAGCACATGGGGAAATGACAACAAACACAGTGCGGGGCGTTATAACTTTCTATAAAGCCCATATTTATAATACGTTATAAATGTATTCTAAAGGGATTA